>APFE031010507.1:256172-279921 GCA_000404065.3 Pinus taeda
TGAATGATCTTTATTACCAGCTATTATTTGAAATCTCTTTAGATCGCATAATAGAAGAATTACATCCCGGGTTGGCATAGATTAGATGTGCTGTTTTCATTAGATTACAATAGCATAGAGTTAGATTAAAGTAGCTCAGATATGAAATTTAGATCAGCAACATCCAATTCTACACACACACACCCTTAGATTGGGAAACTGGTCCCATTATCCCCAGTTGGACTCACTATACCAAACATATAAGGAGCTGTCAACCAAGGTCCAGACCGGGTGAGTATCCCCCTTGTTGTCGACCCGATTTTCGGGGCTTCAACATATTTGGCGCTAGAAGGAGGGCCCGAAGCATGTTGTCTGTTGGAGTTGTTGGTAACTGTGATATTTGAATTAAGATGACTTCTCTCAAACTTCCTATTTGGAGTTGTATCCATGTTCGTTCATATTCCAACACCCCACGTGAAGTATTAAGACTCTTGTCTCAGGTAAAATTCAATGGTAAGAGTAATTCTTCCGCTTTTAATCATGCCCTTCAATTTATTCAAATTGTTTTAAGTTCGAACATCCAAGGAATTGATGAAGGCAGTTTATGCATAATTTTTACTCTCACATTCACAGCAGAAGCAAGAAACTGGTGTAGAACCCTCCCAGCTGCCTCAATTCATAGTTGGGACCAATTCGTCAAGGCTTTCATTTGTGAATTTGATTGCTATGATTATGATCAAGTATATGATGAAATTGAATATCTATGAAAAGAAGGTGAATCTGTTAGGGATTTTAATATGCGATTTCATCTTAATTGTCTAAAATATGATATTGAGAATGAACTCATGGATGAAGAGTCTTCATATTGCGCTAAGCATAACTATTCTCTGCCTCCTGTGCCCGATCCAGCAGAAGTTAGCCCAAGTCTAGTTCCAGTTTCTTTTAATATGAATGAAAATTCCAATTTGAATATGCAAATTATTCATGATGAAGAAACTTCCCGAATATTAGAAGACATGCCCGCTCTAATACAAGAAGACACAAACGAGAATGTTGAAGGAAAGCCTACCTTGGAAATAGAAAGTGACTTGGAGAAAAGGTTAGATATTATCATCGCAAGTCGACAAATGCAGATATCAAGGTTAGAACAACAAACTAATTCTCTTTCAGAAAATATAAACACACAAAGGTATGATATAAAGCCTAATATCTACGATGAATGTGATCAACAAGAAATTCTTCACGATGATATTTTCAAATGCATTGTTTCAGAATCACATTTTTCTCTTTATCCTGATATTTTTAGTGATGATAATTTTCTTCCCCTCAGTATTAATAAAATCCCAAAAGATACAAAGGATTATCCAAGTAAATCATCGTTACAATTTCAGGATAAAAAGACAGCTATAGAAACTCCTTTTGTCCTTTTCAAACATAACGACTTGACCTTCCCTTTTTGAATATACGAGATAAAAAGGAAAAATCTAGGGAATCCTGCAAAGTCATTTACGATAGCTACTTAGCCGATGATAATGTTGATTTATCTCAAGTAAATCAACAGAACTCAGATAATGAGAAATACTCTAATTCAAGAATTATACCAGTCAATCCTCATTTCAGAGTGACGGATCATTTGCATGATTTTACTATCTAAGATGAAATCCCGATCTATGATTCATATCATGAGCAAACCACCATGCCTGTTCCCAATCATGATTTGTTTTCTGATTCACAAGATGAAAATTGAAATCACTTAGATCCCATGATTTTGGTCAGTCCTTGTGAAAAAGAAGATATTCTAGATCAATCCCAGTTGCATTATATCACTAGTTGTACAAATAATCCTTACATTCTTTCTCGCCTGCATTCATTTTGTATAAAATCGGATTGTGTTTTAAATTTTCAGACTTTTGATATATTGCTATGGTATATTGAACACATGATCAAAGAACACTAGAGAGATGCATTACCATTTTGGAAAGATGAATTGTTTCGAAACCAAAATCAGCCAATAACAAACTTCCTTGAAAAACTTCTATGTCATCCAAAACATCATCAACGAAAGAAAGTATTTTTGGAAACTTACCAGCAATTCATGATAATTGACAATTCTCTTTTAGAAAATTTCCATCTATTATTCATTTTTTTTAGTGATTTATATGTGGAAACTTTCCTTTTACCAGAAATTGCTAAAAGCTTGACTTTAACACATAATAGATTTCAGGCCATTAAAATTAGCCTGTCATCTTTCCTATTGAACGATCACCAATCCATAACAGAAATTCATCCTGATTTCTACAATCCAATAGGTATCCAATTAGAAAGAAGATTTCATAAAAAAGAAATTTCGAGCAGAATTCCGACTGAAGTTTCACTTTCTGATTCCACATTCAATAATGGCAGTCCAAGAAAAGCTTTTATCTTAACACTAATGTTTAAAGGGTACATATGTGTAGGAATAAAAATGAAAAGATGGTTTCACTGAAAATATCATTTTACCTACTCAATTTTTCTGTATATAGTTAAAATAGGAGTAGGAGTAATTTAGTTAGGTTACTAGTTGGATAAATTAATTTTTAAAATTGATAGGAAAAATAAAAGAATAGATTATCCCTATTGTATATAATCCAAGGGAATAGTCACCTCTCATTTCTTTAAATATTTTTCCCCCTAAATAAAATTTGCTTTGGTTAACATCATCTGACATTTACTAAAGACACCATTTCTTTTTTTTTTCAGATTTTAAACTCTTGCTTGTATAAATAGAAAATATTTTGGAAACTTGATCTTTATTATTACTAGATGCTATTAAAAAACTATAACCCAGATACGATACTAGTTTTAACTTCCAAAAATTTTGGCGAAAGCAACCTTTCGCGAAGAAATTGTTTTATATCAGCACAATGAAAGGTATCAATAGAAAAATAGGGATTCTCTGTAAAGTAGCTGTTTTCAAACTCTATTATTGTCATCCGGAACTTTCTTAAGGAAAAAATTACTTCCTCCCTGCTAAAGAAAATCGCAGCATTCAGAGGAATAATCCATGAATGCACTTTATCTTAAAGAATAAGAGGTCTCATCACGAGCCGGCTTATCATGATCACAAGTATTATAACCTGCTGAATTTGCCAATACTATCCACCAAAACAGGGTAATGACTCAAGATTGTTGGAATCAAAATACAAGGGGTCTCATCACGAGCCAGCTTGTCTAGCAAAATTGTAAATCAAGTGAATGATTGTGTCATAATTTGGCTACCAAACCAAGACATTGTTCTTTAGGAATAAAAAAGAAAATCAAAGAAATAAGTGTCAATATGGGTTTTTCTTTGAAATTTGTAGATCACCTTAAGCAGGATAAAGGATCATTGGTAGGTAACAGGTAACCCTGTTGAGGCTATGGACACCTGCTGGTAGTAGAGGCTCTACCTATGACAATTGAGCATATTTAAACAACTTCACAGGGAAAACTTTATTTTTTACAAGACCAGGTAATGGCTGATGTAAATGCAAGGACAAGCTAGAGAAGCGAATATTTAAAATGGAAAGAGGTTGAAACAAAATATCGTGACAGTTTAGAGCATAATATACTTTATCTTTCCATAATAAAGATTGATATTTCTAAAAAGCTTTCTATTTTCGAAGTTTGAAAATTTCAAAAGAAAAAATAGAGATAACTGGTTCTTCCAAGTGAATCACCAATTGTTGTGGCCAGCAACAACCCCCCCCCCTCCCTTTTTCATTTAAGTGTTATCCAAAATACTAAATGAATGGGGACCCTTAGTTAAAATTTTAGGAAAAGCAAGAGTTTCCTTTCTCCAGAATAAGGTCACCATCACAAACTTAGGAAGATCTTTTGAATACTTAAAAAACCTAAGTTTATGATAAGAAAAATCTCTAAAAAAGAAAGCTGCATCGCAAAATGATTGTAAAGTCCCATCATTTGGCTATCGCATCGCAATAAGAAAGAGCTATTAAGAAAAACTTCAAGATTTACCGATCTACGATAACACTGATTGCAAGATCGCATATTGCAGAGAATAGGCTAACGAAATTTGGCAAACATAAAACTTCTGCGATCTGCGACATTGCGATATCGCGATATGCGATGATTGCGATGTCGCGATCTGCGATGCCGCAATGCAAATCGTAGAATCACTCCATCCTGAATCTTTTTGGGCACGCTATTCAAGAAAGGCCACTTACTATAATCTGACTCAAGATCATGCGCTTTAAATATTAATAAAGGATTAGTTGTCAGTTATTAATGAAACATGGATGCGTGCTTTTCAAAGAATTTCTTCATGTAAGGTGGCATATTTGATGTACCTGCTGCATTTAAAACTCTCCCATCACCTTTCTTGGTCAATCATTTTCATTTCACTTGTGAGCTACAGGAACATTGAGCGGAGCACTATACAAGGCAATACGCCGGAAGAAATGGGAAAGAAAAATAAATATTAGAGCTCCAAGGTGAAGGGAATGGCACCATTATACACAGACACATCGTGTAATAGAGACGCAGGGATATCGACATGGGAAGGCATGTACAGACTTCTTGAAGAACAAAACCCCATAATAATGAAGGTTACCACTGGCTCAGATTCACATGGATCTTCCAAGGCATCCCTAGAAGAATTAGCTTGCTCATTCCTACATAGGATAGCAGCAAGACCCAAAATTCTCCCATATACGGACATGATCAAGTGGATACTTGATAATGCAAAAATGAAGGTCATAAAGTTCAAGATTCAAGGATAAGGGCTCATCGGATCGTTCGTTGTACAAGATTTAAAACTCATGTACCATCTTCCTGAGCCACAGGCAGCTTACAACATGCAATTCATTGAGAAATTCGTGGCAGAAAACCCAGACCTATCAGAGACAACCAAGGATTGGTCCAGAAAAGATGAACCTCTCAAGAAAGACAAAAGCGGTATGTACAACACTAGTTCCCTCACCTCCCCATATTGTTTTGCTTCAGCCATGCTCTGTAGATTGTTTGGGAGGCTAGATATCAATAAGTTTTCATCTGAATGGTTGCCAATAATAGATGCTGCTACAAATGCCGTAATTATAGATTGGGCCAAGGTCTTTTCTGATAACCTAGTCATGGCTATTCTCAATTACCGGTCTAAAAGATCCATGTCTCAAAGGATCTATCCCCCTTTTTTCCTATCCACATATGTTATGGACTCTATTTGTTATGTGTCTAAATTTCCTGTTTTGGGTTGGAAATGGACGACTCATGACCCATTACCCATTCATGTCTATCATAAGATATTATGGGACTCCCAGTTCGTTCCACATTTTTACCAAATTTTTCACGGGCTTATCCTACCCTTGTATAGAATGATATATGATAAAGAACCCCCAAGGTGCTCACCTGAGGCACAGATAGATATCATCCCCATCACAAGATGGTTCGGGGAGGAATTATTCACTTATATTAGATTTTTTGGAAGCACTGTCCCCCCTCATGTTCTACCTTTATATCCCCGATAAAATTCTAGCTTGAGAAATTGCTTATCAAACCTGTTCAGAAGGTGACCTAACAAGAGATTTAAAGGACAAGAAAAAGGCCATATGGCCACAGTTTCCTATGGCTTCTAGGGCCTTTTCACTGTTCGATGTACGTCATGCATTCGCAGAAATACAGAATATAACATGTCTCCAGTTATTTAAAATCCCAGTAAGACCATTTCACCTAAATGAAATTGCTCAGAATTTCACAACTATGGTCAAGGTGAAGGTATTCTTTGGAAAAAAGGATTTATTTGATGACTTGTTCCAAAATAAAAGCTCACTCCAAGAAATTTTTCCGGAAGCCAATCACAATCATCTGCAGAAGACCTTCAAAAGTTCATGATATACAAGGAAAAAAGATTGGCTACTATCCCTTTAGAAAAGCTACGATTACCTACCAGAGAGCCAACTCCAAGCATCAGCCTCAGTGGGAATTCAAGCATTTCCAGATCTAAATCTAAGTCCACGCAAGAAACATCTGAACATTCTAAAAGATCCGGGAATGACCAAAATAAGAACGAAGAGGCAGCTAAAGACACGGCTCAGTCGATGAAAATTCCGCAACAGCAAGTTACTACCCGCTCGCAGAAAGATCCTCCCTCTCTCATCATCAAACCACCACCTGTCATAACCGAGCTAGACAAGGAATGGGAAAGCTTCAATGAACTGATCAATCTTGAAGGACAAATCCAAAAATCACCTATGAGCAATACTCAGAATGCAGAAGGAGTAATCTCAACCATAGTCGACAATGTCTCAAAAAAAGAAAATGTTCCTATCACTCCATCTTCTGAACTTGTGCTTAATATAGAAGAAATTCCTCCTCTGGACATCTTTTATAGTCCTCAACATAAAGCAGTAGCGAGAAGACAAAGAAAGAAAAGGAACTTAGAAAATATGCTGCATCAAGATGCTGAGCAATTGGACGTCTTATGAAAAGACCCCAACAAAAATCCAACTGAAAATCTCACTAAGCTGTTTCAGATCGCAGGAGCGTATGCTTCTGTGACTATTGACAAAGCATCAGAAGTACAACAATTTTTGAAAGAACAAGAAGATCAAATACAGTTACTACAACAACAATTGCAACAAGCCAATACTAATAATGAGGCACGCGAACAACTTGAAAAGTTATAGGAAGAGTTCCAGCACATGCAAGTAAGTTATCAAAGAAGTCTAGACGAAAAAGGAAAAGAATTGCAAAATTTACAAGAGACGCATAAAGATGAGCCCAAGCTTACAGAGTTTATTTCAAAATCTATTACCTTGAATGAACAACTGCTGCAGCAGCAAGAAGTATTGGGGCAAAAGATATCACAATGGAGTTACTACTGCGAAATGAGTGATAAGATCAACAATCAAGTGGTCGAATTACGAAGCAATTATGATCTGGTTGACAAACAGGTGACTGAATATCTAACTTGGTAGGATGGAGATGAAGGAAAAGAGGCAGGCGCACCCAGGATAAATGAGAATCAAAAAGAGTTACTCTTTAGTAAGTGGGATGATCAAATCAAGGAAGCAGAAAAGGCAGTAGGTACAACAGCTACAACAGCAAGTATTCTCATTGACTGTATAAATGAGAATTTGCACAGAGCAAATGTGATCGCAGAAACTATTCCGGGGTACTTGCAAAATAAATCAAAATTAGAGGAGGATTGGAAGTAGAAAGCACGGGAAAAGGAAAAGGAAATCCAAGTACTAGAAGGATTAAATTGGGAATGTTACTGGATATATTTGGTTAAACCGCATAGTCAGTGGATGACCGTTAAATGTATCACAAATACGGCTGAAGAGGTGGTGCCAACACTCGTTGACTCTGTTTTCTCAGCACAGCTCAAAGCAGAAGTTATCCAACCAACTCTCCTTAAACAAATTATGAACACATGCAGCCTTAAAGACCAGATACAGAAATAACTTAATTTGGAACCTTATTTTTTGCTTAAAGAATTAGATTATAAAAAGGGCGGTCATTTGAAAACCACATCCTGATTTTTTTTGTAAATAACTTATTATCAGATTTAGTTAGTAGTATTTAAACCCTTCTCATGCATTTAGAGAAGGGTCCAGAAATTTGTCAAAAACGTATCCTCAGAACATGCACTTTTTCACCCTCAGAGGAGCTTTTGATGAATGGAAGGATCGAGATTTATTGATGTTTGCATTTGATATCTGCTACTGATGTTGCACTTCTGTACTCTTAGTAGATATTAGAACAAGGAAAGATAAATCATTGTTGCTTGAAGCTTATGAGTAGGACGAGTCATAAATGGTAATTTTATCTCTTGACCATTTCTGCTGATATTCTTAAAGCAATATATAGTTTTTAGTTGTTTATATGTTATTACATGAATGTTTGTGTTACCATTTGGCACTTTTGTATGGTGCAGCCATTTATTTATGTTTAATGTGTGAATAACTTATTATGCAATATGCTGTTCACAACTGTTTTGCTTAACTTTTTATGCAAAGTAGTTCATCTTAACTGATTTCTATTCTTATAATTGCTGAATGATCTTTATTACGAGCTATTATTTGAAATCTCTTTAGATCGCATAATAGAAGAATTACATCCCGGGTTAGCATAGATTAGATGTGCTATTTTCATTAGATTACAATAGCATAGAGTTAGATTAAAGTAGCTCAGATATGAAGTTTAGATCAGCAACATCTAATTCTACACACACACACACCCTTAGATTGGGAAACTAGTCCCATTATCCCCAGTTGGACTCACTATACCAAACGGATAAGGAGTTGTCAACCAAGGTCCGGACCGGGTGAGTATCCCCCTTGTTTTCGACCTGATTTTCTAGGGCTGTGATGGGAACCATAAATAGGAATTAATAGATTTGATTTCTGATTATAATGAACTATTTCAGGAGCCGAAGGGACTACCTTTGAAGAGGGAAATCCAACACGAAATCCATCTATTGCATGGTGCCCTTTTTCCAAATATCGACATGTATAGGATGTCGGCGATTGAAATGGAGGAGAACAAGAGGCAAGTGAAGGAATTGTTGGACCAAGGCATAGTCAGTCCTAGCTCCTCTCTATGTAGTTCATCGATTGTTCTAGTACCAAATAAAGGCAACAACTGGAGAGTGTGTGCGGATTACCACGGGTTCAACAAAATATCGATAAAAAATCGCTAACCCCTCCCATGCATAGATGATTTATTAGATCAATTAAAAAGTGTTGTTTATTTCACAAAGTTGGATTTTTGTAATGGCTATCACCAGGTCAGAATTGCGGAGCAAGACATGTGGAAAACTACTTTCAAGACCAAGCAGGGGTTGTTCGAATGGATGGTGATGCCATTCGGTCTTTGCAACACTCTAGCCACCTTTATGTGGGTTATGAACAATATATTTTAGCCTTTCATTGATGAGTTTGTTCTTGTGTATTTAGATGATATACTAATTTTTAGCAAAAGTTGGTTTGAACATATGAGTCATGTAAAGAAAGTGCTTGATGTGCTGAAGAAAGAAAAACTCTTTATAAAATTATCAAAGTGTGAGTTCAAGAAAACCTCTTTGGGTTACCTGGGTCATATTGTTGGTCATGGTGAGTTAAAAATTGATCCCTCTAAATTTGAAGAAATTGTAAATTGACCTAAGGCTACTAGTCTAACAGAGGTCCATAGCGTTTTAGGTACAGTCTAGTATTGGAGGAGATTTATTGCTAATTTCTCTATTATTGTAGCACCTTTGCAAACATTGACAAGTGTGAAACAAGTTTTCCAATGGGGAGGAAGACAACAGAAGTCCTTCGAAACATTTAAAGAAAAAATTAGCACCGTGCCAGTCTTAGCCTTACTCAATCTCCAACAGCCATTTCAAATTGAAACTGATGCTAGCAGGTACGCCATGGGAGTTGGTATCATATGAAAAACATTGTAACTTGCTATGTGAAGGGTTGTGTGATGTTTTCTATTTGAAAGCCCTCTAATAGAAAAAATGGTCTCTGCACACCACTCCCTAGTCTGAGTCGTCCATGGGAAAGTGTATCAATGGACTTTGTAGGAGGTTTACCTTTGTCTAGGAAGAGTCACGACTATTTGTATGCCGTCATTGACCGTTTTAGCAAGATGTGTATTCTTATGTCTTGTAAAAGGTAGATTACAGGAGAGAAGAATGCTTCTCTTTTCTTTCAGGATGTTTGGATCCACTTTGGATTACCCACATCAATTGTGTTAGATCGAGACTCTCATTTCATGGGAGAGTTTTGGACCAGCTTGTGGAGGATCATGGACACCAAATTGAAAAGAAGCCCAACATTTCACTCGCAGACTAACGGTCAGACAGAGGTTGTTAAACATATCATGGTACACTTATTACAGTGCTATTGTGGGAAAAATCCCAAGTTGTGGGATGAACATATCGCCTATATACAACATTCCTACAATCGAGCAGTGCATTCATCTATGCAGCACTCACCATTCGAGACATGTTTTGGTTACCTGCCAAAGGACCCTTTTGATATGGTCTTTGGAAGGGAAGATGGCTCAAGTGGACATAATGATAGGGACAAATGTTAGCAGTTCATTCAGCAAATCCAATTGATGCACCAAGCAGTGCAAGAGAAATTGGAGAAAATTCAAGCCCATTATAAGGCTGGACATGATAAACACTGATTTGACCATCAATTCAAAGTGGGAAACAAGGTGTGATTCCACATCAACAATGAAAGGATGAAGGGAGAAGGAAAGAAGTTGTGGCCAATATGGTATGGACCATTCACTATATTGGAGAAGATTCGGAAAAAATACCTTTCATCTTGACTTGCTGGTATATATGCAGATGTACTCAGTAGTGAATGTGCAGAACCTAAAGCTATATGAACCACCTTTGGTCATTAACACTAATGAGGTGGGAACAGTTCCTACCATTAATGATTTTTCACCCAAATATCTCAATGAGTTTCCCAAAGACATCATCCTTAACAGAAGGACCAGGAGTTCATAACGAGAAGATGTAAAATACCTTCAAGTTGGATTCAAGGGAATGCACCCCAACAATTCCAAATGATTGGAGAAAGAGAAAGTGAGGGAACAATTTCGTCATTGGCCAATTTACCAACGAAAAGCATTTGGTGGTCAAAAAGCTCCTCAATGGGGAGGATTGATCTAGGTGGATCTTTAGATACAACGGCATGGAAAAGCTCAGAAAGTCAAAGTGATCCGAAGGAAGTCAACTCAAGATCAAAGTGTAGTTCTTCTCATCCTGATTCCAATGGCGTAGATAGTACTTCAATCCGATTCTGGATGATGAAGTTATCGCACAAAGAAGGATGCTTTAATCCTTAAGAAAATGAGGATTTTCTTTTGAAAATGGGTCTTAGACCTTTAAGTCCAAATCACAAATTGAGGTTGAATAGACGCAGACTTAAGAGGGGTGCAATGGAACACCTGATCACTAATCTTCGATCAAATCAGATTGGCAGATCAGAGGCATCTAGATTGGAGGACTTACTATATATATTGATGAGCAGGGAGAGTGATCGGTGATACACCAATCAGAGAAACCATTATTGGGACACCCAGGGCGATATATGAGTGGTACTGATGCGATCAGCCAATGCCAATATCGGCGATCGGTGATCAATGGTCAGCATATCCCTGGTTACAGGACCTTGGGGACAGTGATAGGCTGATTGTGACCTCAAGTTAGACCTGATATACAAATGTACCTGATTTTATATTTTCTAAAGTCTAGGCAAATTGTTCTGGGGCAGATTTTCAGTGTTTTCGGGATTTTTAAGGCCTTATTTCCTCAGTGATAAAAAGGCCATTTAAAAAGGTAGTAACGCTCACCGATCATTCCCAGATACCAAACTCCATTGTGAACCAAGACAAGCCCCAATTTGAATGGGATTTTGTCCAAAGAACCCATTATAAAGCCATGATAATTGGAAAGAGCAAGGGGGAGGCATTTCTTGGTTGCAACACATTGTTTTGTTGGTAGGAGCCCGAGAGAGCTATTTGTCTATGTCTAGATAGTTTTCTTTTTTACTCCAATCCCTTCTGTTGCTACAGACGGATTGGTTCTATTTACCTCTCCATCTCAGGCATCCATTTCATAGCCATCTTTCAGATTGGGGGTATATGCCTCTTATGGACAGTTGATGATTGTAAATTCTCTTTTATTTCATGCCATTTAATAAGAAAGGCCTCCCCATTGTTTAGTTGGGCCCATAGATGTAGTCCGAACTGGATGAACTCTGTTATCAAGCCTTGTTGTCTTCTTTTTTTCCTTTTATATGGTTACTTCTTTCTTTTCTTATGTACACATTTTTGTGTTAAGATGCAATTTTTCATGTGATTCTTTTATATACATCTATAAGCAAAAACATCCTGGATCTATGGCATATAAGATTGGGACATCTAAGATTTTCTCAAATAAGAAAAGCATGCAGGCTCAAGGCAGTTCATGATGTTCTAGATATCACCATCCCTAAAAATACCATATGAAAACCATGTCAAATCGGTAAGCAAACCAGGGTTCACTTCATTGAAAAAGAAGGGTTGGCAAGTAAACCTCTTGAACTCATCCATAATAATTTATGTGGACCAACAAGGAAAATGTCTCCTCATGCAGAAGAATATTTTATTTCATTGATTGATGATTTTTCCAAGATGTGTTGGATAGGTCTAGTAAAGCACAAAGATGAAGCATTTTAAAAGTTTAAAGCCTTCAAAACTCTAGTAGAAAATGAATTAGATCAAAAAATAAAATGTCTCATATCTGATCGAGGGGAAGAATTCGTATCAAATGAATTCTTCAAATTTTGTGAACAACATGGAATAAAAAGTCAAGTCTCTATCGCAATAACTCCTTAGCAAAATGGTGTGGTATAAAGGATGAACATGAAAGTTTAACAAATGGTTCAATCTATGTTAGATGAATTTGGAACTCTTACAACATTTTGGGGTGAAGCTGCATTCGCTGTCAGAAGTATTCTCAACAAAGTGAATCTTAGGGTAAATAGCAATCAAACTCTATATGAACTTTTGTATGGTAAGCCTCCTACCATAAAACACTTTAGAATTTTTGGATAAAAATGTTTTATCAAAAGGACTAATGAAAAACTTGGTAAGTTCAAGCCTAAAGCAGATGAAGGAATTCTTCTTAGATATTCATCCAGAAGTAAAGGATAGAGATGTTATAATAAAAGACTTCAGAAAATTGTTGAAAGCATTGATGTTGTAATTGATGAAGCATGCATAAATTCAGAACAAATGAAATCAAGAGAGGAATATGACAGTGAGTAAGTTGGGGAACGCTTTCTCACATCAAATCAAAATGATATAGAAGAAGTAACCAATGAAGCACCATAAGAAGGTACAAAAAACAAGGAAAAGACTCCATCTAGTTATGTTCAGAAGAATCATCCAAAATCTCAAATTCTAGGAGAAAATGGGGCTGGTGTACAAACAAGAACAAGTCTTACAATGACCTCAAGCTATATAGCATTACTATCTTCCACCAAACCTCATAATGTAAATGAATCCCGCAACCATGAATGTTGGTTCAAGGCCATGGATGAAGAACTTAACCAAATTGAAAAGAATGATACTAGGAGTTAGTTCCTAGATCTCATGATAAAAATGTTATAGGAACAAAATACATATTTAAGAACAATTTGAATGAAAATGGAGAAGTTAGTAGAAATAAGGCCATACTTGTTTGTAAAGGGTATTCTCAAAAAGAATTAATAGATTTTGAAAAAGCTTTTTCACCTGCTACCAGACTTGAAGCCATAAGGATGTTTCTTACTCTTTCTAGTTCTCGAAAATTCAAAGTATGTCAAATGGATGTAAAATCAGCCTTCCTTAATTAAGACTTAGAAGAAGTCTATATTGAACAACTAGAAGGATTCATTCTTGGAAATGATGCAAAACTCGTATGAAAGCTTAAAAAGGCTCTCTATGGTCTAAAACATGCTCCAAGGGCTTGGTATTACTGCCTTGACAAAATATCTACATCAACAAGGTTTCACAAAAGGTTCTGCTGATACAATTTATACACAAAGGTTGAAAATGATAAACTGCTAATTATTGTTTTTTATGTTGATGATATCATCTTTGCTAGCAATGAAGAATCCATGAGTCATAATTTTGCTTCAGTAATGCGACAAGAATTTGAAATTTCCTTACTTGGTGAACTTACTTATTTTCTTGTTCTACAAGTACAACAAACCAAAGAGGGTATATTTCTTTCACAAACCAAATATATCAAGCAGACCTTGAAGAAGTATGGAATGGAAGATTCTAAACCAGTATGTACTCCAATGGTAATCGGATGCAGTCTCAATTCTAATCATGAATCATTAGCAGTAAACCAACCAACTTACAGATCTATGATTGGAAGTTTTCTTTATCTAACAGGTACCATACCTGATATCATGCATGTAGTAGGAATTGTTAGAAGGTTCCAAGCAAATCCAAACGAATCACATGTCCAGGCAGTCAAAATAATTTTCAAATATTTTCAAGGAACTCAGGACCTTGGACTATGGTATCCTAAAGATACAGACTCTTCATGCATATACAGATGCAAATTGGGCAGGAAATGTTGATGATCGAAAAAGCACTAGTGGAGGTACATTCTATATGGGTTCCCGGTCAGTGTCATGGTTTAACAAGACACAAAGTTCGATTATCTTATCTACAACTAAAGCAGAATATGTAGTTGTTGCATCTTGCTGCACACAACTACTTTGGATGATGCAAACATTGAAAGACATTGAGATCACATGTACTCCACCCTTCTCTATTCTATGTGATAATACAAGTACCATTAGTATTTCAAAAAATCCAGTCATGCACTCCAACACGAAGAACATACCCATTAAGTACCATTTTCTATGAGAACAAGTGCTTGAACAAAAGGTTAATTTGGAGTATGTTCCCTCCAAAGAATAGGTTGCTAATATATTCACTAAACCACTTCCCAGAGTAACATTTGAATGTCTCAGATAAACGCTGGGAGTAGTTATTGCATCATCCTGCCCTCAAATCCAATTTTCAAAAGAAAGTTATTATACGTTGGTTTCATGAAGTATAGTCATATATACATGCAGGTTTCTGTGTTTGAAGGAGCGTATATGTTTTCCTGATAGAAAAACTGTGGGTCAAACTCTGATATGGGTGCTCTATTTGATATTGATTATCACTGTTTGATGAAATGGCTTGTTCATTGATTTTTATCTAACTGACAAAGATGCCTTGATGAATGACTTGTTGACAATGCACAAGTAGCACAGGTTCAGGGGGAGAATTTGCCTTCACACACATTCTGAATTGTTGGCATTTTCGTTGCTGAATTTAGCTATTATTTTTGGTTTAAGTCATAGTCTTTGATATGACTTCTTTGGTCATAGTCTATATTTAAATGAGTCCTATTGGACAAATGATGTAATTTTAACCCCACTTTGCATGGGATGGATGATGTAATATTCGTTGTATTTTTTTTGTGTATAAACAATTGATATATGCCCACTTAATTGGTTGGATGACTTAAATGTGTTATATCCCTACTTGGTTGGGTGGTTGATGTATGTATGATTCATTGCCCATAAGGAGGTCATACTCACTTAGTTGAGTTATCCATTCATGTAATTCCTTTGAATCATCTTTGTAGACTCGACATGTACTCATGGGGAGTATGGACAACATAATGTATATCAAAGGAGGAAAGTTGCTTAGCCCGCCATTTTCCCTTGATGTCAAAGGGGGAGAGTATTTTACTGTTGCATGTTATCTCTAACAGCTTATACATCTTGCAGTAATCAACACCATCAGGGTTTCCATCAATTCCAAAGGGGGAGATTTTTGGAGTTATGATACAAGTGTTGTCCTTGATGGCAACTCAATCACAGTTCAATTTAGTTTTGATAAAAGGCAACTCACAGTACAATAGGAATATTTAGAGGTAATAGGGTAGTGGTATAAAAGAATAGGAAGCTGGAACTAAGGTCTATTGATTAGAATAAACAAGATGAAGGAAAAGGTTGATGTAAAGCAGTTTAAGAAGTATATGCAAGTCCACTTAGTCAAAATGGTGTATACATGTTGGTACACAGAACAAAAGGATCGTATTCATATTCATGCACTCTCACAAGAGGAAAATCGCGTACAGGTTGGAAAATCAAGGTTTTGGTCCAAGGTATTTGGTTCGAGGTATTTTGTCACAGGTATTTGGTCTGAGGTATTCGTCCGAGGCATTTATTCCTATCTGGTTTTGGTTCCAGGTATTGAGAAAGGTCCAAAACTATAGAAGGAGGAGAAGATCATTATGCCAGGGTGTGCAAGTGAATGAGTTTCTAATGAATACTTCTATCTAAAGTATATTTTATGTTGTAGGGGCTATTTTGGTGATTTTATCTGAAATATGTTGTGAACCTTCAATTCAATGATGAATCAGGATCATGAGACCTGAAATGACCTATCATTGAATGATTTCATATTGGTTGGGCCAGATCTAATTGTGTACACATGTTTTATTCTTTAAATGTCATGATTTGGGTTTGTCTAAACTCCAAAATAATAGTGAAGTTATGAGTTAATATTTACATATTTGTATGCTGGTTTGTCTCAATAAAAGCATGTGTACACGTAGGTTATACTCTTCCAAGTAGCCTATACAAAAGAAAAGCGTTGTCTTCAAGTCTAACTGATCTATCTGATCAGTTATGTTTTTTTATTTTTGTCTGTTAATGAAGTGTTATTAGATGTGAAACTAAAACTAAATGCATAAGGAGTTTCACATCTGATTTATTAATTGTATAAGTAGGGTGATCTTTGCTACTACCTATGTGAAGCTCTGTAAATTGACAATAGATGTTCAGTATATTTCTTGTTGGTACAGACTTGATTCGTAATTTTTATGTTTTAGTAGTTTTGAAGGTATACACGTGTTTGATATAAGGGAGTACCATATAAACATAGGTTGGGCTCAGTAAAGAAGCATATACATTCTGATGCATGATTTTGGAGGTTGTAGTTAGTTATGAATGATGATGCACATGTTCGAGTTCAGTACAGTGTTCTGGTGATAGTAATCTGACTAATCAGATTAACTAATTATTGCTTGATGCAGTTTGAATGTTCTGATGAGTCCAGTATGAGAATTTGATGAAACAAGGCCTTCATGTGTATTATTATGTACTAGGAGCATTTAGTCTGAAAATTTATGAAATGTGGTCCCTAGAGGACGAGAGAAGGTCGTAACCTTCTATAGGTCATTACCTGCGTACTAGTAAACATATTGGCTAGTACATGAGCTTGTGGGTTGTGGTTCCCTTCCAGCAGAAGCTGGAAAATGAGAGAAAGTTGTAGCCTTCTACAGGTGGGTGCCTACATAATGGTATGAATCTGCACTAGTACAAGATTGTAAACATATTTTTTTATTATTAAAAGAAGACATAGATGACAGTAGCAGGTGGTTTTCACCTGCATTAGGTTTCCACCTTAAATCATGGTGTTCATGTATGTTTCTTATGTGCGATGTTTTATTTTGATTTTTCTGCACTATATAGTAAGTTACTGATGCCCTCGTTATAGATCAACACATGATAAATTAACTAAATCACAAGTTCTTTGAGTATACATTGGTTTCTCTAATCATAGTATCATGTACAGGCTAGCTCACTTCATAGAACTAGCATATATAAATCTATTTGGGAAAAGAAAAAGTATTGATCTGATAATATTGATTCAACCCCCCTCTTAGTATTATTTCCAACATCGGTATGTTCAACAATTATTGGTGAAGTATGAGTTTTCACTACCTAATCGGAAAAAAGATTCAATTTGTTAGATTCCATGGTGATAATACTACATGTAGGGAGGTTGAGTGTCTCAACCTCTTGAGCCCCTCTATTGTTTGGATTTGGATTGCACTGAATAGGCAGTTGTGGACAAAGAGGAGGATTACTAATGGACACATTAGAAGGTAGTTGTATTTGTTGTTGTGCCATAGGTTTCGAGAATTGTCCTGAAGGAGGAGGAGGAAGAGGTCAACAACAATTGTCGGACGATGAAAGGTTTGGACCAGATTGAGCGACCATGGTTGCCAAGGCAATGGATATTGATAAGATTGTGGCCATGAGGTTGAAAAAGGCACACGCTGAGGCCTAAAACTTAGATTATTAAAATACTAAGAAGGATCTTGAGAAATACCTTGATTCATGTTTTTTGCTTGTGTATTCCATGGTTTCTTTGATCCCATAAAATACATTTAATCCATTTCTTCATTTGTTCCCTAAAAAACTACCTTCAGCCCAGGAAGAGATAGAAAGGTGCTAGTGGAATGACTCTATTCACATATCGCACAATTATCGATGGAATTCAATGGGAATTCCTCCATCAGATTCGTCTTCCTTCATTGAGGATAGAAAATAGACATAGCCTCCTCTAATTCTATCTACTTCTTTTTTGCGTATAACACGTCCAACTGGGATGATATGGTGCTAAGGATATTGGTTTTCAAATTGTCCAACAATTTCCCAATCTTTGTTTTTGTAATTCCACCAGTGGATGTCTTGAGATTTTAGATTCCCTACTTATGCCTCATAACCTATCATGAACACTTGATTCATAATTCGTAGATGGCATCAATTTCCTCTTGTGATATGTATCATTTTCCTAGTACATTCAATCATTCCAATGATTCCTTTGTCAAGGTCCATAGAAACATTATTTTCAAGATATTCATATCCATATCGTGATGTTCTAATCTCTGAAGACTATATTGAAAACGATGCACAAATTCATCCATATTTCCATCCTCTTTCTTCATAACATTATAGATTTATTCATTCACATCTCCCGATTTGCAGTAATCCTGATATTTCTCAAGGAAAATCATTTTCATATCATCCCTTGTAGTAATATATTTCCCCCCTAAATCAATAAACAACCTCAAAGTTGTTCCCTTCAAGGTAGCGAGGAATATATTCAGTTTCTCAGCATCGTAAATAGAATCATACCCCTGAAAAGAAATGTCGAATTAAAAAATGAATGTGCTTGCATCCTCAGAATAGAGACCATGGAAGTGTTGTCAAATGAATAGGCTTCATAGGCACATCACCTCTGATATCTCCAATTGGTAATTTGATTGAAGAAGTCATAGGATCCACGAATATCTTCTAATGTTCACTTGGAATCTCAACAAGTTCTACCTCTGGGTTTTCTATAATAGGTGGTTGAGTTTGTTTGACATCACTCCCTCCATCAAATGGTGCATAGAATTCTATCGAATCTTTTCCCTTTGAACTTGTAGTGTGCAGTTCCTCAGACCCTCTACTTGCTACTTCTTCTTCCCTAAATTGCATTTCTATTATTGGGGAGGGTTGTGGTTGTGAAACTGATTTCCCTCTACATCTCATATGAGATCTTACCCTAAAAATAACTCACGATGATCCTACTGACTCAGCTCTTGAAATTATCTCTTGGATGTAGGTATTTTTGCATAGATCTCTCCTTCTTCTTTTCGGGGGTATTCATCAACCCCTTTTATTTGTATCTTTGTTCATGAAATCAGGAAATAAAAGGAAAACATTCAAGAAAATCGAAATTTAGGGACTTGAAATTAGGTGACAAATTCCCTCCCCAAGCTGAGAGAGTGGCCCCTAAAAACAAAGCAAAGGAATAAAATAAATCAATAAAAAATTTAAGCTCAGGACTTGAAATAGGCGACATAAAATCTTCCCTTCCCAAGACGATAGAGCAGTTCCAATGAAAAATAAAATAAGAGAATCAAAAGCAAAAAAAATGATTCAATGCTCATGACTTGGAGCAGGGTGAAAAATTTCATCCCTGAGATGAGAGATCAGACCTATGGTCAATACTAGTCATACTTTCATGCCTTCAATAGACGCACTGGAAACGAGACCAAAATGTTCGTCTTGAGATATGAATAATGCAATTCATGCAATTCCACATTAATTTTCAACCTAAGGCTCTACAATTTATTTTGATCCTATCATGCAAAGTATATGTAGGCCATAGTTTCCCTACCCATTACTGAACATTCAATGATAGACTTAGCAATGTATAACAATAAGACATAATTGTAGCAACAAATAAGAGTAATAAAAAGTAATGTCTGTAACAACAAATAAGAGTAACAACAAAGAAGAATCATAGAAACACACTCATAATCATTCACAACAATAAATAAATTAATTGAAACAAATGTATGAACACATCTATCCAACAACACCTGGTGAAGGGACTGGGCGGAACTCCCTGATCAGGGTTGTGGAAACATCAAGAAGTCATGAAATGCTCAGAAGATTCGAAATTAATTAATCAAAAGGATATTATAGACCCAAATTTAATGTAATTATCTATGATCTTAACTATTGGCTTTCACAGCTGCATAACTCTACTCATACAAATTTTTAATAGTAACAACTCCTAGAATTACGGTAGATGTATGCCTACAATTACATAGTGGTTTCTAAAGAAAAACATAATATAAAGATAGTAGTGCATTGATTGAAAGATTGATCCACCATTGCAGCTGATGTCTCAAGATAACACTTCTAGATTGATGGTCACCATTATTTGAACAATGGTCTTGATTATTCTCCATCCAAACATGCATGAATAATTGAATTAGCGAGCCACCTACAAAAACGTTAGGCGTGGGATCCCCCAAGGGTAGTTTTGGGGCTTAAAGCCCAGATTTTGGTCGAATTGTAATCCAAATGTAAACAATCTGCATTCTGTGGTCATAGAGAGTGTAGATGTTAAAGAGTCATAGGTTTGTCCACCCTTATTTTGAAAATGTAATATCAGTTGTAGAAGATCTACCCATGGTCTGTGGACCATGGGATTGTATAAACAGAGATAAGCTCTACATAGTTAGAGAAGATCAATAAGATAATCAGACAATGGAATTATGGAATAAGATATGAATTATGAGAGGTACCTCTGAGTAGAAGTCTAAGTTTAGGCTCGTAGCATAGGTAGAGGCTCTGCAGCTGAGAGCACAGGGGACTGGAAGTCTGCAGCTGAGTGTGTGGAACCGTACAGCTGAGTGCACAGGGCAGGTTGAGTCTGTAATCGTTTAGAATTATTAATAAAGATAATTATTGTACAGTATTTGCATCTTGATTTCCTGTTTATGCATCTGTTATATTGGGTATAAATTTCACTTGTAATGCTTATATTATGCGCGAATATATGTAATGGTGTTTACATGAAGCTAACTACTATTTGATAATAAAACACTTATCCTAGTTAGGAAGATATTGCAGTTCGTTGCCTTAACAGTGGCAAAAAGACTTCAGCCCCTAGTTAGGGCAACGTGGAAGAACAATGTAACTTTGAAATGGGAACTATAAACTCAAAATGGAAACTTTGGCCAAAAAACCCCCAAAAAACATCAAAAACAGTGCTAAAAACGAAAAGTGTGTATACTGGAACGATGTTTTTTTTCAGGTGCCAATTTTGAACGTGTTTTAAAAATGGCGGTGACTACGAAATTTACTACAGAATTTTCGTGCAAAATATAGCTTCAAAACGAAAGTGATGCTACTGGAATAACTTTTTTTCTTTTTAGGGTAAATTTTCAAACTTTTTAAAAAATGCTAATAAAACCAATTTTTTATGTCTGAAACAAAGTTAATTTTTAAGGAAAAAACACGTTAATGTTTCTGGTAGAATATCATTTTTCTTTCCTAACTATAAATTTACCATGTTTTCAACCACACCATACAAGATACAAAAGAAATTGAAATTTTTTCAACTATAAAATTAAAAAACCATGACATTATGAACAAACTATATCACTCAATGAAATCAATAGTCTTTATTTGTATACTGAATAAAACAGACATTATATCTCTAATTTGATATTGCATTGTAGATATTTAAACAATAAAATCTATCATACTTAAGACATAATCCAACAACATAAAAATGCTTCATAACTTCTCATTTAACAACATATGGAAAACATTAATTTTATTTGAAGATATGATGCATACATCAGTTATATAATCTGTCTTAAATAATTATTCAAAATCACTCATATTTTCTTGCACACCATCACAATTCACATCTTCAGATGAGTGACTGGATGCTGACGAAGATGTTCCATATTCTTCTCTTTCATCAACTAGTGCCCCATCTGAATCCACATGCATGCCAACATTCCAGGTTTCAAAAGTCTTCTAGATCTATGACTGGTTTCAACAGACTCCCATGTCAACACTATTCCTTCTGGTAACAACCTTTTCAGAATCTCTATCGTCTTGAAGCGAAGAGTTCCTCTCTTTGTTAAATTGAAGTCATAAACAAGTATGTCAACATCCTCCAATTGTAATATGTCTGTGCAGCGGCGATTTATATTTGTACCCTTTCTTTTTCTTTTTCCACCATTTTTTTTGTCAACTACCATCTCTGGCTTATACACACCATTGAATGGGTGTGTATTTGTGGCATACCAATGTACTTCAACACTTGTAACATCCTCATTTTCTGTAAAGACCTTTATAACTTTAGCAACCCAAAATGGATAGCTTTTGGGATCTCCATCTGCTAGCACTGCAATCATGCAACCCTCCTTAATATCATGTACTGAATCCCTATAAAGGTCTTCCATGGCTTCACGTTGTGCACGAGATCTTCTGGAACCAATATACATCTCTCTTTCCATTTCCTGTGAAGAATTAATAATATATTGAGTTTGTTGTTGTTCAACAATGTTTACTTCCTCTTGTTCATTCGACACATTTTGTGGCCAAATAAATGGATTTTTCAAAGGTATATCTTCATTTGTTGTTGTTGAAATGATATCACTTTGATAATTGAAAAATGACTCCCACCAAACTGAATCAGCAATGTCAAAGTACTCATATGTATATCTAATACATTTTTTAATTTCTTCTAGGCAATCAGAATAATTTATATGTCTATTCTGTCTGCGTGCATTCTGAACTTCACCAACTGATTGTAATAACGATATTTTTGATGCAAATATTGGGCGACCTGGAATGAACTTCAAAAATTGCAAACTTGATGACGGTGCCCATTCTGTAGTAGTTGAAAACTTCTTGCCCCATATTAGTGTTGAAAAATTGATGTTGGAAGTTAATATCATTAAGTTGTTCAATGCATTTCCCGTCACCATATGATCCTAGAATAAACCTTCGCATGTCAACAGTTTCTTCCAACACTTCAAAAGCAGGCTCTGGCATGTATGATTTCTTAATACATTCAATTAGTGATGGAAAGCTCCCAACTTCCTTCCTCCTCAATGTGATTGAAAAACGACTGAACATATGATGAATATGGTCATGAGTGTGCCCAACAAGAAGGAAACCAACGTTTACCTTTTGAAAAACTCTCAATTCAAGAAACATGTTCAGATACCCAAAAACAACCTGATTTTTGTTTTCACGACAAGTGTTGTCCAATTGTAGATACAAAACTTCAAGAAGATTACCAGACCAATGAGAAATCACATCATGAATTATGGTTATGGTAAGATTTGCATCATTATGAATATTTGGAGCTGTGAAGTAAACCCTTGGCAACATTTTCCCATTGAAGACCATACAACCGACCAAGTGAAACTGAATAAAATTTTCCTCTTGTAGATTTTTGGGTGTGCAAACAAAATGTGGTAAAGGTGTTTTCTTCTGGTCCATACCATCAATTATCAAACCCAAATATTTATTTGGATTATCATAACACTTCTTTCGATGCGTGCACAACTTCTTCCTTTCATTTGTTTGTTGTTCGTGATGCTCCTAAAGTTCTTGGACAATTAAATCTACACAACATAAAAGAAATTCATTAAGAAATATGTTTTCATAGTTGATGACTATACAATTTTGAAAGTAAAAGTTATGAACACTTACCTCTTTCTAAGCCTTCACATTTGTCCCTTTTTTATTTAAGAGAAGCACATGTACTGCAAATCCCCATCCTTGTATTCTTAAAAATACGAACATTATTGAATTCTTTCTTCCATATCTTCACAAAATATTGATATGTAATAAATTGGCCCTGTCCCTCAACACTTTCTGCATATTCTTTGTATAAGTTGTAGATTTCGCGTCTTGAAAAGTTATCTGGAATATGTATTGTCTCTCTATTTGGCATACACTCTCCATGCTTTGAAAATAAATCTTTCATCCATGACATTACAGTATTTGATAATGGCCCAAACTGTCTTTTATAACGTACTTCTGAATAAAATGTGGGATCCTTTTCCAAATTTTCT
>APFE031010507.1:288573-313092 GCA_000404065.3 Pinus taeda
GTATTGATAACATTTTCCAATTGGCATTTAGAACTGGAGATATTTGGAATTTGATTGATGACATTTTTAGCATGTGGGAAGACATTGACATTAAAAACCAGAGGGTTAAAAAGTCTAAGCCATTGATATGTAGCAACAATAAATTAGCTCCTGAACTGAAGAAACTTCCAGACGATATGACCATCACGCCTTGGAGGGTGATGCAAGGAGTGAAAGATGAAAAAATTGTCAAAACAATATTTTCTCGTGTGAGGTCGGGGGAATTATCATTGGAAGAAATGTCTGAAGAATTTCAAAAGTAAGTTTGCTGAATTATTTTTACTTATTTCCAGGATTATAGTTATCTTTTAAATAAAACATGTTGTTATTAGTAGTATTTGTTATACATATCATTATATGAACTTTTTCTTACTTTATCTATGCAGTCACAAAGTTTACATGAAAATTCAGGAACAAATGGTAAAACTGTTGAATGAAGATAGTTGGGATGATGTTGTACGCAACTATCCAGATTCAAGTTCTACATCAACATTAAAAGCTTTTTATCTTGCATTTAAAAAGGTAACTTGATTTATACATTCAGTTTTAATCATCTGTGTACTATTTTTAATTTAAAACTTACACATACATTTGTTTTTTTGGTAAAAGATGAAGAAAGAAGATAACGGAGCACCAGACAGTTTCAAGACTTTTATTGAAAAAATAAAGATTGAAAGACTGAGAAAGCAATGTATTAAGAATGTTGTACTTGATCCAACTCTTAATCATTTCATTTGGAATGGGATAGACACTATTCAATATCAAGTAATACAAGGCGACTGTGAAGACATTGCTAAACTCGTACCAAAAAGGGATTATGCCCTGGTTATGGCAGATATTCCCCATGGTTTCAATATTCCAAACATTTACTATGATAGTGACCCTTATACTTATCAAGCTTTTAATAAAGTGGTGGCGGGATTTATGGAAGTGACGTCATCACCATTATGGAGATTTGTGACATTTCATTCAGAGACACAATTGGCAATGGTATTGTCAAGCTTCAAGGGAAAAACAAATTCAAGGATGCAGCTTACATGGTAAGATGTTTAAAGGTATATTTGATTAATGTTGAAAAATTCATTTATGTACAAGTTAATTGAACTTTTACTATTTTATGTTACAGGCAAAAGTCAAATCTTCTTAACCATGATGATCAAGTATTTATAAATGATTGTGAGTTCATTCATATTGATAGTTGGGCAAAATATGATAGCTGTATGTCTATGATTTTTAATCGGGTGGACGGAAAGAGTCATAGGCAAACACTGAGTTATGATGCTGTTGTGAGAAAACTAAGATATGAAGACAAAGAAGCAAAAGGAGAGATAGTTAACATTTATCAAAAACCACAATTATTGATTAACTATCTTATAGACATATGTTCAAATTAAGGAGATTGGGTTCTGGATTTATTTTCTGGCTCAGGTAAGTTTTATTATATGGAATTGAATTTCAATATGTTATTTTTTAATTAATATGTCATTGTATTAGTTTACTTCATTATTTCTTTTGTTCTTGATAATTAGGTACAGCATTAGCATGTTGCCTTCAAAAAGGAAGAAATTGCATTGCAATTGAAAAAGATCCATTACAGTGCAATTTCATTCAGCAAAGAATTAATGCTCTTCAATTTCTTCCAGATGCAATGCAAGAAATTGGGTTGAAGAAAGGGGACTTTAGTGAATCACGTGTGGCAAAAAAGGCAAAGGAACCCCAACCACCATTACATGGAATGTTTGGAAAGACATATATTGGGAGATTTGCAGACATCAAAGACCCATTAGAAGAGGAAATTGCGCAAAAGGAAGCAGAAAATATTGTGGAAGATGACAATGATGAAACTCTAGAGGGCGAAGAGTTTGGATTACCTGACATTGTTGATTAAATTTAAGTTATACCTAGAAATCAAACTTTGCAATGTTTTGACTCTGATATTTCATGAAAAGAATAATCAATGAATTAAAGTTGTTATGTGTTCAATATTTGTAATTTGTGATTTTCGCATTGATTTTTAAGTTAATTATTATTTTTTGAAAAAAAATTGTTATTATTATTTTTTTGACATGAAATTCATAAAAAAAACTATTATTCGACCATTTTTAGTTAATATTTTTGTATAAAAATTGTGATTTCGATATGTTAATTCTAGCAAAAAATTATCAAAACGTTTAGTTTTTTTGTTATGTTTATGTTAAAAATGGTTATTTTTATGTCCATTGTTTAAAAATGTTGTTTTTTAGAAACAATTATTTCATGTGGATTGAAAAATTAATTAAGGATGTATAAATATGTAGATTATCTAACATTCAAACTATCGACTTTCTAATTTAAAAACGCAAAACAATAAAAACCCCCATAAAAAAAAAATTAAGATAGAGAATAGGAAAATATGAATAAGATGACGACTTCAAAAACTATCAAATTTAGAAAATAAATTTTCACATTTCACACACTAGAAAATTAAAAGTAAAAAAATAGGTCTTTTAAAAAAAAGGTGTGATGCAAAATACTCACTTTTTAAAATCAGCATGAAAATCACTATCATTCTAAAAATTGATTTCATCCTTGAACATGAAAAAAAATTAAAGTTCCAAAAACCATGTTGTAAAAAAAAACATGTGTATTCTGCATCACCACTTTTGAAAATCAGGTCATTTTTTTGCTATCTCTACGAAACGGGTAATAGTATCAGTTCCCGTTTCAAAGTTTACATTGTTGAATATGATTATAGCCATTCTTCAAGGTATTGTAGGGTGGAACAGAGGGTTAGGAAACATGCACAAAGGCTAGTATATATGGAATAAAATTACATCATATCCATCTCAAGGGTGCGGAAACCTGGTTCCAGCATCCCCCCATACTGCTTCAGGTGAGACATCAGTCCGCGCTTCGCGGGCTGATGTCAAATGGACAATAGTGTCGGGATTTTTTTGGCTAACTAACATTGAGCTTGGGTTAGGCCCCCACAAGGCAACAAATGGTTCCATTGTTGGGACTGGCATCTGCATGGAGATGTGTGATGTCATATCACTAGAATCCAACTAAGAAAGAAACAAAAGGCTAATTGGATAGAAGGATTCACAAGCTCTCAGCGCAAGAGAGCAAGAACCCGCGATTATCAAAAGAACAATTATTGGACCAATACCTGCATACGGAGATCCACAAAATCTTTTTCGTATCCTTTCCTACTAAGCTATATGAAGTGGATCACGAAGCTAGTAGATAGCCAAGGGAGCTAGAAAGTTGACTGTCCTATTGTGTGGACCCTGAAGCTAGTGCGAAGGTTGGAAGCATCAGGGGATAAGATCATGTGCACTGTTGATCAGTGGTCATAGGAGGATTTGTTACTGAATTCATGGTCGATGTATTATTTAGCTATAGCGAGGTAGAGCGACGATAGTTTTTCAAAGGACTGTGAGAGGATAAAAGAAAGTAAGATATTTTGGGTCTTAATGATGATGAGCATCAAGATGGGGATCAATCACAAGTAGCGATTATTGCCCATAGTATATGCCAGTTTGGAGAGCTCTACAGATTTCAAAGAGGATTTACACCATGCTTTTATCAAGGCGCAGAAGGACCCTACAAAGACATGGCATAACCTCCCATATCTAGTGACAGATGATTTGATCTTTGTAGTCCTCGAGTCTTGGTTGCCGGAGTGGCATGCTATAGCAGGCTCCATGGTGGAAACATATAAGTTTGCCACGCAGCACAACAAGGAAGAGATAAAGCTCTGAATGGCATAGCTGGCTGAGAAGTGTAGAAAGGAGGGAGTAGCGGCTAAGGCCTAGGAAGCGCATGACGCCATGAAATTAGTAGAGTAGCAGAAAATTGGAGGAGAAGTGCATGAAGGACATAAGTCACCTTCACCTAGAACTGAGGTAGAAATAGAGACAAAACAAGGTGGCACAGATCTATAGACAACACCCACTCAGCTCAAATGTCAGTGACCGCGAGAGTAGGTAGTGCCATAAAAGAAAGCAAAGGCATCGAAGATGTCCTTCAACCCAATCACCCTCACTCAGGGGGAGTTTCATGATATCAGGGAAATGGTGAGGGATGTCACCACGGAGGTCCTCCAACTTTTCGAAGAGCAACAACAGTTGGTATTGGGGGCTCTTTGGACAGAGTTGCAAGAGTTGCAAGTACACACTGCAGAAGCTGGCACAGTGTCCACTAGCCTCGTGATCAGCATTTCAGCTGCTGAAGAGATGTTTCACACAAGGGCAGCCAACATGATAGTGCTACGAGATGGGGCGCTTACTATAGAGACGGAGGCTGATAGGCCCATGGTTAGCAGTTTGAAAAGGTTAGGATTGAACATGTCTACGCTCCCATGAGAGACGCTCTACCACTTACTGGATGGAATCATTGTGGAACTCAGGGTCCTGGAGAGTCGTGATCTACAGGTGCTGAGTGAGAAATGCAACAAAGTTGAACAGTTGGGCCTGTAGTGTAATGAGGTAGTGGAGCAGAATAAGCAGATTATGTAGGTGGTAGAGGAAGCCTATCGGATGGTGCTGTAGTTTGACATTCACGTAGTAGAACTGATGGAGGTGCATGTCTGCAAGTTAGCCATAGGGGTGCATGATGTTCGAGTGGAGATGGCCAAGGTTCAGCTGGAGGTAAACCTATAGATTGTAGAACTGTAGTTGGAGGCCTAGCCGTCAAATCTGCCAGATGTTAAGAAATAGCGGACCACCACTATTACAACAACGATGGTTGACAATGCACTAGTAGATTGCATGTAGCTATTTGAACAGTCATTTGAGCTCCTAAACACCCTAAATGAGGACCCAAATGTAGAGTTCTTGGAGATAGATGCGCGTGAGCTACAAAAAAGGTATGATGAGGTAAAAGGAACCATGTAGATGGTTGGCCTTATAGAGAGGCTTGCACAGATGCAGGAGGAAAAGGCTCTGACGGAACAAGTGGATGTTGCTCGGCATAAGGACGTATTCTTAAAAGAGCACCTAGAACCATGAATAGATGAGGCTGGCATGATCACAACCTCCATTGAAGGGAAGCTCGTGAAACTACACGCATATTATTAGAAGATTCAGAGTAGTAGTTTAGTAGCAATCACCGGACATCGAGTGGAAGAAGTCCAGTAGGCGGTCGCTCAGTGTGTTGCCAACGTTACGGTGATCCAAACAGAGCTAGGAGGTGTCCGTTCTAAGATCTCTGCACCTGCACAGTGATTGAAGGGTGAGTCATGATGTTTTTTTTGGGGGCCTATTGGCCATGAGATCCCCCAAGGGAATTTTTCGGGCTTAAAGCCCAGATTTTGGTCCAATTTTGTAATCCAAATTTAAAGACTCAACATTTCATGGTCGTAGAGAATGTAGATGTTAAATATTCATAGGGTTGTCCTCCCTTATTCTGAAAATGTAATGTTGGCTGTAGAAGATCTACTATAAATAGATCTAAGCTCTAAGTAGTAAGAGCAGATCAATAAGATAATTAGATAATGGAATTATGGAAGAAGATATGATGTATGAGAGATAGCTCTGATTAGAAGTCTAAGTTTTTGGTCGTAGTGTAGGTAGAGGCTATGCAACTAAGTGAGCAGAGGCTTAGAAGTCAATAGCTAAGTGCGTGGACACCTGTAGTTGAATGCACAGGGCGGGTCGAGTTTGTAATCATTTGGAATTATCAAGAAGGAGAAGTATTCTACAAGATCTGCATCTTTATTTCCTATTTATGCATCTATTATATTGGGTATAAATTTCACTTATAATTCTTATATGATGCATGGATATATGTAATTTTGTTTACATGAAGGTAACTAAGATTTGAAAATAAAAAACTTAGCCTAATTAGGAAGATATCGTAGTTCACTGCCTTTGCAGTACGAAAGGACTTGAGCGCCTAATTAGGGCTGCACGAAAGATGATTGTACCCTTTTGCAAAGGTACTATAGGGTGGAATAGAGGGTTAAGAAACTTGCACAAAGTCTAGTATAGCTTGAATAAAATGACATCACATCCATCTCAAGGGTGCAGAAACTTGGTGGCAATATCCCCCCATATTTCTTTGAGTGAGACTTCAGTCTGTACTTTACGGGTCGATGACGAAAGGGCCAGGAGTGTAGGGATTTGTTTGGCTCACTAATGTTGAACCTGGGATAGGCCCACATAAGCCAACATAAACAATCCCCTATAACTCTGCTTCATCGATTAATGATTCATGATAACATGATAAGAGGTATACATGTCTAGTTTAAAATGTAAATTGACCAGCAATTGTATAAAACTAATATAGGAAACATGGTAAAAACATGCAAATTCATCCACCAACATGCACAACGAAAGCTTGAAAAATTATTCAACAGAATGGATTTCCTCTATAGTCCTACACTCATGCATTTGCAATATTTTCAAATTATAAGTTAGTATTAATATTTCAATGCTCTGGAAATCATGCTTCTAGGTTTGACATTTTAATGTTTGTATGGTTTTCTCATTCTATCTACGCATTGATACATTGACTAAAAACATACATAGGTGTGCAATCAATGAATTTAATGGTGAGAGGATTGATATTTTTTTTTTGATAAGTAACAGAAAAACCTTCTATTAATCAATGTAAGTTACATAATATACAAAAAGCTACAGACAACATGGCAGCAAGGATCCCAAAAAGGACAAAATCCTCCAGGCCACCGAAGCACTAACTCCAGTCACTCAAACATACACAAAACCAATAGAACGAGAGTCCCAGAATAGAGGGCAGCAAATAGCTAGCACAAGCAAACCCTGCGAAGGAGGACAACAAACCGATCCAAAGGTCACCGTGCAAATCACAAGACAGTGGTTTCCTCGCTTCTTAAAGCGCCACATGTGAACCCCTGAAAGGAACTGTGAGCACTGACCAATCAAAGGTAAGGGATGCATGCCCAACGAGAGGTGGAGTACTGGGCCCACAGAACGGGTACAGAATGTTTGAGTAACTTGCACAAAAAATATTGAGCGTTGAGAGAGGCGACTCGATCCCATGCTCCTGAACGATATCGCATAGTCGAGATGCATGGGGGTTAACAACACGATGAGAGTAGTTTTCTCTCTCATCTCAATGTTACATGCCATAACATGAGTGGAATTGAAAGCCCCATCCTCTAAACCAGAAACCGTCCAGAGCCTATGAAGAAAACCACTTGTGGTTTCGCAATCACGAACTCACCAATAGAGGATCGTCCAAGCAATCACATTGGCCAATCTACGTTCAACCGAACTAAGTTGATTAAAAGGAGTCTCCATCAGAGACCCTCTGAGATAAGAGAGTAGTGGTAGTCCAATTATGTCACTGATCAACTCAAATCATGCATCCATCATCCCTTTGAACGAAACCAGAAGTCGACTTAGGCTATATCTTCACCGCCCCTGTCCTCAATGTTAGCCCTGTCCATGGATAAACCCCAATTTCCATTTTCCATGGTGACATAGTCCTCCTGCAGCTTTCTTGCTGAAAGTAAATCCCACAAATACTGCAAATCCATGTCTCCATTGGCCACGCCTTCGTTGGCCAACTTATCTGCAGGCATATTAACCTTCCTCCTAACATGGACAAATCTTATCAATTTAAGGATTCGTAAGTGAGATTGGATACGGTGAAACACATGCAGCAGCTTCTATTTCTTTGACACTTTTTCTGGCAAGGCTCCATTTTGAATCTTCTTCGCTACTTTGATGACCAATTTAGAATTTGCTTCAACTATAACATTCTATAAATTTGTTTCCACCGGGATATCCATACATTGAACTAGTGCCAAAAGCTCAGCCATGTTATTGGTACCCTTTCCAGGTGGCCATGGAAAATGAAATTTGTCAACCCCTCTGAATCCCTTATGGCACCCCCAAAGCCAGCTTCCCAGAGATTTCCCTTTGAAGCCCCATCAATATTAACTTTGAAGAAGCCCTTTGGGGGGGGGGGCGCACTGCTGACCGCGATACCAAGTGTTAATATTTCACACATTCTTCTTTATTTCTTGAGGATTGAGGGATTTCATATTCAAATTCATAGGAATGCGCACCCCATGAGCCAGAGGAAGGTTCGAAGGGTTTGTTCTCAAAATGCTTCTAGTTGTTTCCTTGAGCTGTTTCAAAATCTGATTCATAATAAGCAAGGGTTCTCTAGATTTATCTTTGAAGATCTGCATGTTCCGTTCTTTCCAAATCTTCTAGATGAAAAATCCCGGTGTAAGCATCCATGCCTTGTTGATGATTTCATTTTCTGGGAAGTTCTTTCTCCAGTTAGTTAAAGTGTTGGAAATGCTGAGCCTATCCCTATCAGTCTGTCTGAAGCTAGAGGCTACACAATCCCAAATTTTAGTAGAAAAGGAACAAAGATTTAGAAGAATTTCGATCATTTCCTCATGTGAGCCACAAAGGTGACATTTAGAGGTTCCAATGAAAACTTTCTTGAGAAGGTTATCCCATGTGAGAATTTTCCTTTCATGAACTAGCCAGATAAATAGTTTAACATTCTTCCACTGAGGAGTTTGCCACAATTCCTGCCAAACTTTCTCAGCATTTACAGAGCTCAATCCTGTGATTATATGTTCAGCCTCTTTGAGATTATAACTGCCTTCATTATTCTTTCCCCATATTAATTGGTCAGGTAAGGAGGAGAGTAGAATTCTTCTTTGCTCTAAATCATTGGCTAGAACCTCTGCCATGGCCTTCAAAGGGCTCTCCTCAATATAACTTAGGTTCTTCCATTTCCTTCATTTATCCTTGTCCCTCCCCTGATCTCAGAAATCTTTTACTAGTGAAATCCCTTTGCTGTCTAGGTCTCTATTGAGTGCTTCCAATTGATTCCTGCTCAAGATGGGTTCCTATTTCCAGATATCCTCCCAAAAGTGAGCTTGGTCCCCTGCTCTAATTTCCCAAAAATAGTGTTGTTGAAAAATACTTTTGTTCTCCCGCACAAGGTTCCAGATGTGTGAGCCTTTGATTTGTCCTGTGATTCTAATATGATCCTGTTTATGCCAATGCTTGGCATACTTTTGTGTCCAAAGCTTTTCCCAAGGTGCTCTCAGATCCTTGATCCAACGCCACCAGAGTTTGGTTCTCGAAGCTTGACTTAGAGTTTCCAGATACTCCAACCCCAAACCACCATGGCTTTTAGACTTCCAGAGCTTGTCCCAGGCAACAACAACCCACTTATTTTTCTTTTCCCCTCTGCCCCATAGGAAGTTTCTTTGAATGCTTTTTATTTGTTTCTAATGCCTTATGGAGTAGGGATAACTGCAATCATAAAGGTGGAAATGGCCTACAAAACCGCCTGAGTGAGAACCAGTGACCCTGTGAAGTTTAAAGCTAGGCAAGTCCAATTGCTGATCTTGTCCTGAAGTTTGTTTAAAATCAGTTCCCATATTTTCTTACATAGAGATTTGTTAGCAAGAGGTATGCCCAGATATTTGAAGGGAAATTGATCCCTTTGGAAACCAAGAATCCTAGTGATGTTTCTCTGTATAGCAATATTAGTGTTAAAGAAGAAAACCTTGGACTTGTTTTGGCTTACCTCACTGCCCACCACCATATTGAATTCGTTTAAGATCTCCCTTATTGTCATTGCCTTCTTAACTATTGGTACACCCTGCATCATAGTATCATCCACAAATTGTTGATGAGTGTTTGCTTCCCCATCCGGGGTGAGCTTGATTTCCTAAATTCTACCTTCAACATTTGCCATTTTGATTGCCCTACCCAACCCTTCCATCATGAAGAAAAAGAGGAAGGGAAAAAGTGGATCACCTTTTCTGAGCCCTCTAGAAGGTATAAAAGTAGTAAAGGGAGCTCCATTAAGCAAAATGGAGAATCTTGTTGAGGTGACTAGTGCCATGACCCATCTTATCCAATTTTGGTTAAAGGCAAAGGATTTTAGAATAGCTCTTATGTAAGACCAATTGAGTTTGTCATAGGCCTTCACTAGGTCCAATTGAATGATCATACCTGATTGCTTATTTCTTTTGAGAGAGTGAACCACCTTGTGTGCTTGGATGATGTTGTTAAGAATCTATCTTCCTTCCACATAGCCTATTTGCTCTTTTGAGATGAGTGAAGGTAGCAGTGGCTTGAGTCTATTGGCTATCACTTTGGAGATAATTTTACACACCACATTACATAGGGAGATGGGCCTAAATCCCTCCGGAGTCATAGGATTCTCCTTTTTCGAGATCAAAGCTAGATAGGTTGCATTCAGAGCTTTCAAAACCTTTTTGTGTTTTCTTGAGTCTTCCACCACCTCAAGGATGTCTTCTTTGACTATATCCTAGCAGGCTTTGAAGAAATAAACATTGAAACCATCTGGGCCTAGTGCTTTTCCATTCTACATATCCTTGATCACCTCACTGACCTCCTTTTTCGAGACTGGTCTATTGAGATTATGGTTGTGACCAACTTGGGAATGTGCTGAGTAATCTTATCGATGAACCTAGTTCACTCCTTTGCAATGTCAGAGAAGTGTTGTACTAGGGTCAATTCCATGTCCCTGTGAGTGACAAGCTCAATGCCTTGAGAATCGTTTAGCTTTATGACTCTGTTGTGTGCCATATGGGCCATAGTGGATTTCTGGAAGAACTTGGTGTTCCTTTCTCCCTCTTTGATCCATTGAATTTTGGATTTTTGTCTCCAAAATGTTTCCTCTTGTAGGCATTTCTCTTCCCACTCTTTCTATAGAGAATCAGTTAGGTTTTGTCTTTCCTCATTGAAGCCCTCTATGATGTTGATTTGATTGATTTCCTAGAGTTTTTGTTCCATACTCTTTCTACCCTTGATGATATCCCCAAATTATTTTTTGTTCTAGTCCTTAAGTTTGGATTTCATATGTTTGAGTCCCTGTTGGAGCATGTACATGTTGGTACCCTAGATATTCAAATCCTCCTTCCACCAAGTGGCGATGTTACTGGTGAAATTGGGGTGAGAGAGCCAGAAATTTTCGAATCTGAATGACCTATTTCATGGAGTGTCCATAAAGTATGCCTCTAGCTATATAGGCCAATGATCCAAGCCTCCAAAGGGTAGAATGGACGTTGTGATTGCTGATTCAGTGAGTATGAGATCCTTAGAAACAATAAATCTATCCAATTTTGAAGCCACTTGGGAAACCCCCCCTCTTTTGCTGTTCCAAGTGAAGGTTCCATTTATAGTCTCTGTCTCTACCAATCCCATGTTCATGAGGAAATCTTGGAAGGCTTCAGAGTCCCTACGAAGTTTTCTTGTGCCTCATTTTTTCGAAAGAGATCTTTTCATATTGAAATCCCCAAAGAGAATCTAGGGTATATTGGGGTAACTCGCTATGAGCCCTTCCAAGGAGGTGAGAAACTTGAGTTTATCTGCTTGCTATTGAGGGTCATGTACATTAGTTACCATGTAAGTCTCCTTGTCACCTACAGGACTTCACACCAAAAAAATATAGCTCTTGGATGCTTTTGTATCTAGGATCCCCAATTTTTGTGGATCCCATAACCTGAGAATCCCGCTTGTAGAGTGGTCAGCTTTAACCTCTAAATAATCGTACTTGATTAACCATTTATTTAGAATTTCTCTTATTTTCTCCATTGAAAATTTCGTCTCTTGAATAAATACCATATATGGTTTTACTTATTTTATTCTAATACTGAGATTTCTCTATTTCCTTACACTACCTAAACCTCTAATATTCCAGGTTGTAAGCTTCATTAAGAAAGGTTGGTAAAAGAATAGTTGATAATATCTTTCATCTTACCTGAGTTAATCAGTAGTTTACCACATTTGGTTAGCAGTTCATTCTATCTTTTCCTTCCTCTTTTCCTTCCTGGGTTTTTTGGAGATATTGTCTGCTGGTTCTCCATCATTTTGGTCCCACTCTGCTCTTGGATTTTGTGGTTTCTTTTGACCCCATTTCCATTCAATTGTGCCCTCCATAGATAGAGTTGTTGGACTCAATCATAGTCTTCTTTTCGCAATGAGTCTACTCCTTTGTTTTTTTCCTCGCTCCAGAAATTGTTCTAGATCCACATTTTCCCTATCTAGAATCTCTTTCAATTCACGATCCTCCATACTTGTCTCACTTGGGGTCATCTCATGGTCCTTGCTGATCTCCATGCAGTTTTGTATCTCCTCTATCTGCTAGTTGTTTACTGGGATGTCCTCCATTTCAACTTCCATATCCTGCTCCCTGGGAACATTCTCCTTATCCTGGGCTATCTCCATGCTCTCCTCCATATCCTCTAAGACTTTGAAACTATTTTTTTTTGTCTTTCTATCTTCACTCATTTTCTTATGTGATCTTTTACCCCCTTTCGCTTTACTCCCAACCTTGGTGAAACCCTCATGATCTTTTTCCACAAAGGTTTTCCCACTGCTTTCTACCTTGTTTGTGGGATAGTCTATAAATAGATGTCCATGTTCATGATATTTGCGGGATCTAAATGGTAATGTGCTCATAGTCTATCATTTGCAGCTATTCCTCATCATAAACTTCTAAGACTATTGCTTCTGGAAGGGCTCCAGATAGATCCATTTCCACATATTCGGGTGAAGGAGGTATATTTACCTTTGAAAGTTGCCTCTAAAATTTTCATAAAATGCCCCAGGTTTTTTTTTTTAGTTTTCAAGCACTTTGGTAGCCAGTAATCCAGAGGTAATGAGTACAGTTTGATCCAAACCAATACAGATGTGAATGTTTCATGTTCAAGAACAAAGTTCATCATCCATGGGTGCATGTATAGTCTTGTTACAGTGTAGAAGTAGGGTCCCCTTTCAAACACTCTATCTTTTTCCTCTAGGCTCGCAAACACCACTGTGAAGAATACCGTAGAACCCATATGCAATTGCGTTTCTGCCTTCGGCTTCCAATGGCTCCTGATCCAGATGTATACAACTTTCTTCATTGGTCATAACCCCATAATCTTATAGATGATCGCATGTTCTTTCATATGGTCCCTATGTATTTGAATCACCAGATCACTTAATATGACCCTGGCGTTGATGCTCGATTTAGGTTTGCAGACACTCGTATTTTCCGTGTGACACATTTTCCTACTACTGCCTTCTTTCTCCCTTTCTTGATTCACTATCCATTCTTTTTCTTCATTATTTTGGATCTCATTAGTTCCCACTGTTTTCTTGCCTCTTTCTTGGGATCTCCTTTCCATTGGTATTTTGAACTGCTTCCCTTCTGCCTTCTTGCCTCCCTCCATGACGGCTTGACTGTAGGAGGGAGAAGCGTTCCCCCCTACACGACCCACCATAGAACCCTAAAACTAGACTTGGCACCGACTTCAAACCTTTTTTTAAGTTGCAAAGTTCCCAAATTTTTTGTCCAAAGGGTTTATCAAGAGGATTGATATTTAGTTGCAATGATGTTTTCTATTAATCAAAGGAAAAACTTTGGAATGATAAAAACTTTGGATAGAATCTTTATATTTGTAACGTGTTTTAGATGAAAAATAATAGAAGGTGGTCATTTCTAGGGAAAAGAGTCTGCAAGCATTTCAAATAGCTAGTACGTTGAGGAATTTGTTTTATTTACAGTGGTACAAATAGCTCATTTCGTCCTAATTACATTTTATCAAATAGAGAAACGTGTAAGTTTTTCTCTTTATAGTATATTTCCTTCGTAATGATGGGTCTTGCACATAAATTTCCCATCAACAAATTTGTTTCACACACGTGTTATTTCTTCTTACATTTTTTAATTAAATACTAATCACAAGACAAACACTAGGAAAACACAAATTTCTAAATTCCATATTTATCTCTGATACAAAGATTTCGTGACATATTTCATATTCAAAAACATAAAAGGTGGTGACATATAGGGGAGCAAGTTGACAAGTATTTGAAATTGTTAGCGGAGAAAGGAAAGAATATATTTTTTCATATTGATACGATCCTTCTCTAATTGATTATGTATATCAAATAACAGATCATGTAATGTTTTTGCTTTGCCAAATGCTTTTAAAAGCTTGGAGTATTGTGCAAGCTTATGTTTTCTTATGTAAATTGGTATCTTCGAAACTAACGCTGCATAGAATCATATCCTTGTCTTAAATAGTGTCTTAGTGGCGTATCTCTTAATTCATGGTTGGTAGCAGTAATGCAAATTAACAAAATTTATACATTACTGTAATATTTTAAACTAATTCACCTTTAGGAGTTTTCTATTTGTATTTAACATTTTCTTAGCTCATTATCATGATCAAAGGTAGTTGAAACTTAATTTATATAGTAAATTAATGCTTCTTATGACAAATATAATAGTGATATTAATACAATGGAAAAATGCGCAATTAATGCAAATGATGGTGACTAGCTTTGGTATGCTTAATTGCTAATTATTGAGCGTATCATGTGTAAGAGTTTTGACATTGGAAATAGTAATAGCTTGTTGGGTTCTATTATATTTTTGGACCCTATATTAGGTTGGGCATACCTACCTATGGTTTTGTGCATGGTTTTCACATATGGTTTTGGATGTGATGGTTTTTGGTTCATGTTTTTGGACACAATTTCTTTTGGTCCATGGTATTAGATGCTTCGACATGCATAAATATGCATTGTAACACTGAAAGGAACATAAAGAAAAGTCAAGCTGGTAGTCCCAGTTTTGCGATTCGGGGGAAATCTCCATATATATGTGTTTTATGTGTTATGATCTCACATTGTTTATTATCTATGTTTTAGAAATTATATGTAGGTAATTTTTGTATGGTTAGAACCTAAATTGTTGTGGGAGAACAAGTGTGCAGAGCAATGAACATAAATTTGTTCATATTTGTATATGCAATCAATGTTGTTGAATTTCATAGCAAGAGGATGTTATTATAGGTTAACGTTCAAATACTGGAAACAATAGATTTTTAAAAAATCAGTAGACATAATAATGATGGGATATTTTCCTTATGTCGAGCTTATAGTGAATGTACTTATTTGTGGTTTGGATGCATTGTAAGTGATGTTTAATTATTTAGCATAATTCATGTGGATCTACATAGTGTTAGTTCTTGTTCCTTGAATTTTCCAGTTTACTCAAAATCATCAATTTTTTTATTTTGAATGAATTCTAGTGTTAAATGGAATTTTCCTTCAACATAGTTGTGATTTCAAATTCTTGCTAAACCGTTTCCCTAAAAATCATTACTTGCTATTATTTTTCATCTTATATGTATTACAAAATATTTTGATCGAAGATGAAATCTTTGTTAAAATTTCGTATCATTCCAATGTCAATTCTCTTAATAACAAAAAACAACGCTACAGGTAAATATTAGTTCTTTTGGCATTGAATTTACCCTGTATGCCCAAGCGCATGCCTTTATTAAATATATCGATACACATAATGCATCAATGTTTTATGTATTTGGTGCACACGTACATTCTACCACATAACACTACTTTCTCACATGCACTAAAAATTTAGTTAATATAATATTGCATAATAATAATTATTATTATTTAATGGACCAAGTACTCATTATTTCTAGTTTACAAATCCATTTTTCCATTTGTGCTTGTTACATTATGAATACAATATTATGTTTCTAGTAATTGAATTTTTTTCTTGTCTACAGAATAAAGTACCCTATGCACCCCATCCTCCACACATCTTTCATTTTGGACAAATTCAGAGCTCTATGCAAATATTATTTCTTCAACTAAATCTTTAGAGGCTTTATGTACAAATTTGATACATAGGTGTATGCAACTGCTCTTTTGCACAATTAAATTTCTAATAGTTTTAAATAAAAGAGTTTAAAATGAAATTTGTTCATGTGGAATAAGGACCCCACTACATAAAACCTAGATGTCAAGTTGTGTGGGAGATAGGTATGTATAAGGAATGTGCCAAGGAATATATCTGACTTCATCCAGCTAGCTCAAATTCATGTTGACAATTAGCTTTTTATGCTAATGTTAAAAACAAAGTGAAAATTCATTCATAATTAAATTTTGGTTCAGTTTTACATAGTAGTGGGGACAAGCTGTCAAGTCGATTTGTCATAGACGTTAGTTGAAATGTGGTCACATAGTATTTTTTTGTGAATTTCCTTGCATAATTTACTAGTTATAGATATTATTGATAGTTTTAATATAAATTCCATCATCACAACGATAGTACAATGAGACTTTAATTTTGTTCATAAAAACAATGGAACTTTTGGCACCTTCCTCGTAAGATTGCAAAATAAAAATTGTAAATCCATGTTACAACAATCACCTTTATAAATTTTAGATGTCAGTAGGGTTTTTTATTATATTGAATCCATTTCCACTACCAAAAACAAGATTCAAACCCTCCTATTGCCATATTTTTGTTGAAAAAAATGTTAGATTCAAATTTTTTTTGTCACGCGGGAAAATTTGTCACCTTGGTAGACAACGCCTACTATTGTATGTCATATGTTTTTCATCCTTATGACACATGTAACAATGATATTGAAGTAGGAGAAAAGAGTGGAGTAAATGGATAGTATGCTTTTGGAATTTTAGAATTTCTTTCCATTACTTTCCATAAACATTAGCTCTGGTATCTTTAATTGATATTTATTCTTACTATCATTTGCAATAGATTTAAGATGAGTAATAGTAATATCAAGTGACTGGGAAGTTCATAGAGAATTATTAATTTAAAGGGGATTTGAAAATGATATTAATTAACAAAATGTTTTTTACTGCAAAGTGAAAATGGGTAGCAAATGAAGGAAGAAGATTATTTGGAGTGATATGGTTGACCGAAATTTTGATATCGATGAAAACTTTGAGTGGTTGGCAACACATGGGTGATATGTGAAACTCTAAATGAAAGAGAAAATTAAAATAATGATTTTTTTTTATTTCATTATATAATTTTTCATCCATGTTGATGCATCTAGAATAGAAAAAGTGGAGGAATCAACTCACGAGGTTATTTTTACCAGCAGGACCCAATTTGGGATAACAAGGGTAGAAACCTTTTGGTAGTGTTTTGAGGCATAAATATGTTGCTTTGTTGGAATAAAACTTGGTTGGTATAGTGAAACACCATTCATGATATTCTACACAAATATATTTTAGATGGCACAAGAACCACATCAATTAGAATCTGTATGAAAAAGTTATGCCACTCAAAGGTTGACCTACTTGTGTTCACACCCATAACTAAGGAGGATGTCACATGAATCCCTAGTATTCATGGATAATGGGATATCCTCGTGATTATGATGTAAAATAATCTAGAATATTCTATATTGTAGCTCTTCTTAAGAGTTGAGGTAGTCAAACTTAACCACTAGTAGGCTATCATGTTGTGTTATAACTGAGCCATTAGGAGGAAGAGGAATTTAATTATTTTGATTGAATTTACTCCATAGCTAAGAAAAAAATCCAAGAATGATAGGGTGTAGAACACACAAAGAGGATTTATGCATTATAATAGTGCACACGACACAAGCCATACTTCTTTGTATTGATCGCCATATTTCTAGACAGGGAAGGAGAGCAAAGGGACCTCATCTTTTAGTCGGGTTTCTCTCCTGAAAGGCTTTCCCAGATAAAATATTTTTCATTATGTCTACATGTGATATTTATTTTTTCATTCTCTATTTTCTACATAATTTCCATTCAAATGCATGCACTATTTATGGTAAAACCTGTAGATCTAGAAATTCAATAAAATTGTAAGTGTAGAATTCCATATTTTAAATATAATATTATGATATCTATTGGGACAAATTTCTCATTGGAATATCCATGACAATTTATGAATCATATTGGTATCATAGTGGGTTTCATTCAGTATATTTTGTATATTTACAAGGAATCTAGAGCGGCATGGCTAAAACTCATAAAACCATAATCATGGTCGACAAATCTATGGATAACCCTCGTGATCCTGAAGAGGTGATGTTTTCTTTGTTGAAATAAAAATTCATAAATAAAAAAAATGTAAATCTCATCATGGGATCCTTGAATAATAAGCTAGTGATATTTGGAGAAGATGCATGTTCAAATATAGATGATAAACTAGAAGTGGGATAAGCAAATTGGGAAGAACATAGGCCTGATAAGTCCATAATCAAGTGGATTGAATTAAAAGGATGAACACGTTTCTTCTAGGGAGCGAAATAAGAAGAAAAAAGGGGGAAATTTAAAATTATGGAAGCCACAACATATCCGTGCAAAGTTCCTAGAAACCATTCCAACTATTTCAACATTGCTGACGATTCAGAGGAGAAGTGTTGGAAGTTTCATCTAGAGCTAATCTTGAAGTACAAGAAGAAATATAATAATAAGAAGAATCTTGTTGGCAGAAATTTGAGTAACCAAATTGAAAGCACCTCGAATGTCGATAATAATATAATTTGTACATAAATGTAGAAGAAGGTGAATTTCGGTAGCCTTCAACAACAAGAAGAGAAAGAAATGATGAAACTCTTACATATAAAGATATAGGTGAAGAAGACAAATATTGATGCTTTGTTAGACACAGGATCATAGGTGGATCTGATTGCAGTAGAATTGGTCAAGAAGTTTGCTAAAAGTTCATGATCATCCAAACCCAAATCCACTAGGATGGGGAAATAAGGATGTAGTGTGAAACGTAACAAAATAGTGCAAACTTTGACTTTCTATGATTGTTGATTTCATTGATGAAGTAGAACTAGATGTTGTCCCCCTTGATGTATTTGGAGTCATGTTTAGACATCCCTACATGTAAATGTGAGATGCAATATTCATGTAGAGAGAACTAATATCAGCTCGTTAAGAATGGAAAATATTTTATCATGAATGTGAACAAAGGAAGGTTAAACTCACATTGGTAAGTTCCTAACAAGCCAAGATATTGATCAGTTCAAGCAAGAAGTGAATTTTATTATTTATACAAGATATTCAGCCTACAAAGGAGTCAGTAAGAGGCAAGGCATCCTTGGAGGGGTGTACTATGAAACAATAGCAACAACTAGAGGAATTACTACAGGAATACAATGATGTTTTGTGAGAGAATAAAGGGTTACCACCTAAGGTGAATGTGGAGCATGAGATCCATCTATTTTTAGACACTTAATTGTTAAACATTGGTTGTATAAGAAATGTGCTGAAGAAGAAAATGAGGTGAAGAAAAAATTGCAACAACTACTAGAACAGGGTGTCATTCAACTGAGTATATCACCATGTGGGTCACTCATAATAATTGTGTCGAAGAAGGATGACACTTAGAAGTTGTGTATAGATTACATGGTGTTGAAAAAAATCATGCTAAAGAATAGATACCCCCTACCCAGGATAGATCATTTGTTGGATCAATTGCAACAAGAAAATTATTTGACCAAGATTGAATTCAATTTTCATTATCACTAGGTTTGAAGCAAAGAAGAAGATACATGGAAGACCACCCTCAAAACATGGGAAGGTTTGTATGAGTTGTTAGTCATGTCATTTGGCTTATGTAACCCACCAGCTACATTTATGAGATTAATGAATGACACACTGCATCCTTTTATAGATTGATTTCTTATTGTCTATTTGGATGATATACTAGTATACACTTCTATCTAGGATGAGCACATTTCGTATTAGATGTAGTTTCCAGAGACATTAAACAATCACCAACTGCTAGCAAATCCCAATAATTATGATATTGCATGATAGTCTTTGGCATATCTAGGGTATGTGATAGGTTCAAAATAGTTGAATATAGATCCTTATAGGATAGAGGCCATCATCAAATCAATAGTTCCTACTAGTTTTTTTATTAGGAATTTCATTAGCGAAACACAAGACCTGAGGAAATTTAGGGTCTCGTTTTTAAAGGTAGAAGCACTATTCCACAACATAATAGTAGGTGGTAAGGGCTTCCAGTTTGGAAAGGCTCATTAGAGGGCTTTTGAGGAGCTAAAGAATAAGATCATCCAAGAACCTGTTTTAGAATTACCAAACTTGCACCGACCATTTGAAGTGGAGTCTGATGCGAGTGGGTATGCTAGGCCCCTATACTACTAGTGTAACCCCTTATTGTTATTAGTACAACCCCCTTATTATATTTTTGTACCCATGTAGTCCTCATATTGTTATTATTCTTTCCCATAGAACTCCACTATTGTTATTATTGTGCCCTTACATTATTATTGTTATGTAGGCTTTGATTATATTATGACCCCTTAGACTCCTATATATACAAAGGAGGTCTTGTCATTTATATCATCCAACAATTGTTCATTTCTTTAGTGTAAAGGAGGTTTCCCCCTCAAAGATGTTTATTTTTAGGGTGTTCATCTATCTTTTCTATCTTTTCGTGAGCTGGTTTCATAACATTTGGTATCAGGGCTTTGGATTCTAGGGTTTCACTGCTCCTACACAGGTCAGCATGGAATTTTCACTATAACTTATTTTCTGTGACATTTCAGAATCTACAAAAGAAAACCCATTTTTGAAGAAACCACGTTGAATCATGCATCCAAATTTCAGATCTTATCTCACTATATTTGTGGATATATGATCTGAGGAAGTTAGGCTTTTGGAAGACGCCCAAATTACAACCAAAATAGGTGAACTAGGGAAAATCATTATAATTGTGTCTCTGAGCATCAAACTGAATTTTCGTAAGAAGTTTACAGAAAGACAATGAACTGTAGTTTTCTGTATATATTGTTAAGATCCGAAGGTCAAAATTGTGACACATGGAACTTCATACAAGTTCACTCTTAGGAAAAGATCTATAATCAGGTTACAAGGGGATATTTTGCATAACTCTTCCTTGGAGAATCCAATTTCATTCAGACTTGTGGCATTCGAAAGAGGATGCAAAATGATACTCTAGGTCATGATTTCATAATTAGAAGATCCAATATTACAAAGTTATAGTCGCTTCAAGATCGAGCTCCCAAAATTAAGAAAAAGCAAGATGAGGAAGTTTGATGGCAAGGATCTGGTAAATTGGATATTACAGATGGAGAAATATTTTGATCTACATGTTGTACCACTATTACAAAGGTATGTATTGCATCTTCATATTTATAACAAGATCAATTTTTATGGTATAAAGGGCTTTGTTCTCGTAAACCACTTGTTACATGGACAATTTTCATGAAGGAAATTATAACACATTATGAGAATACAAATAGCAACACCACAACGATTGGAAGAAAAAAGAGAGAAAGGGCTTTGTTACAAAGTGGAAAGAAAAATTATGGCAACAAGGAAGTATACCCCTCACAACTATAAAGATGGAAGTGTTGTTTCTCCTAGCCTTCCACAACTTACAAGGGTTACACCACAACAATTGGAAGAAAAAAGAGAAAAATGGCTTTGTTACAATTGTGATAGCAAATGCACGAAAGGTCATAAGTGTGCTGAGAATAAATTATTTTACATAGACTATGAAGAGCAGGAAGAAAAGGATCAATAAACATCAAAAGAAGAGACTATACACCAGGAACCAACCCCAGAGAAATAAGAAATGAATATGACCATATCTTTTAAAGCATTGACAAGAATTACCACTCCTCAAACTAACAAGATAGAAGGACATGTCAAGAAGAAAAAGGTTCAAGCAGTGAGAGATCACATCGAGCATCAACAACAAGTTCTCCAACTTTTAAAGGATAATGCCACTTTGGTGCAGAATTGGAGGGAAAAAAAGGTAGATCAACATAGTAGTGGAAAAAGTTTTGATGTAGGTGATTAGGTATTTTATGGCTACATCTCAAGCAAGATATTTATGAAAAGGAAATGTTGGCAATACTACATGTACTTAAGAAATTGTGACATTACCCAATGGGAAGACACTTGAAGGTAAAAATGGATCATGATAGCCTTAAATACTTTTTAGAACAAATATTATCTTTAGAAGAACAAAAAAAATGGGTCATAAATATGTTGGGTTATGACTTTGACACCATCTACAGAAAAGAGAAGAAAAATTTTGTTGCAGATGCACTCTCAAGAAAGGATCAGGATGTGGAAGCATTGTTTTGTGCTATTTCTATTATCCAACCAGATTTGTAAATCAAACAAAGTATGAATGGAAGAAGGATGAAGAAGTGTGGCCACTGATTCAAAAGTTTTAGATGATCCCAATTCAAACAATATTGCCAGAACTTGAAGATGAAGGGAAAATCATATTGGAACCTGGAGCAGTCACAGAAACAAGAACCCGAAAACTATGAAATCAATCAATTTCATAGTATCTCATCAAGTGGAAAAACTTATCCATTGAAGATTCCACATGGGAGGACAAGAATTTTGTTATATACCTAGCGGGGGTAATATGGGGTACCGAGGGAGGTACCCATGGTAATAATGTAATAATGGGATGGGCCATAATAATAAATAAGGTGGTTAACCCATGTCATGTAAGGGACCACAAGTAGTTAAGGGGCCCATGGTAGTAGTTGATGGTATGAGGAAACCATGGTAATGATGCATGGTATTGTATGTATGAGGCCTATATAGAGGCTAGAGACTCCACATGGAGATACAGGAAGAGAAGTAATCTTGTATGAACAGGAATATGGCTTGTGGAGTGTTCTCCTTCCTTAAGGAGTGAATGTACGGTGTTGCCCTACCTTAAGGGTTTGATCAATAAAGATTCATTTCATATTATTTCTGGGTTTCTTTGCATTATCTTATATTTTCATATCAGATCTATAATATTTCCGGGTTAGATTTGCAACAAGTGGTATCAGAGCTACAACAAGTGGTATCAGAGCACTTTCTCGGGCACAAAACTGGAGAATTTTTTTACTTTTTGCAGGATTTCAAGGGCGACGAGTTTGCAGATCAGATCTGTATATTTTGGTGCAAGATATGCAAAATATAATTGCAGATCTGGATTCTATGTGAAAAAATACCTGATTTCAAAAAAAAAAATCGGTCGAATCGGAGTCCGGATGAAGGAGATATCGCTGATCTAAAAATCAGTAGGGTTGTAGACAATTTTTCGGGGCAGCGAATTTGCGGCGCAGATCTAGACCTCTTGGCACCAGATATGCAAAATCTAATTGTAGATCTGAAATCTTTGTGAAAAAACACCTAATTTCAAAAAACAAAATCAGTTGAATCGGAGTCTGGATAAGGGAGATATCACTAATTTAAAATCAGCTCTTTTTTCAAAAATTTTAGGTGATGGCGGGAGAGTAGCAGCCCAGATCTGAAATTCCAGTGTCTGAATCAAGATTTCTATCACATGGGCAGATGAAGAATGGTTGTTCCATTTCCAAAAACAGGTTATAATAGAGATTCTGAGCAATATTGACGAAACTGTGACATTTTCAAATTTTCGCCAAGTAAGTGAATTTTTTCAAAACCTTCCTCATGGCGACTCCATGTTTTACAGGAAAAGATAATGGTCCTACTATTGAAGAATTCATACAAACAATAAAGTTCAACTATGGGATATTTTGGAAGTCTATAGTACTTTTTAATTTGCAAGAGGATGCCGACAGATGGTGGAGATCGCTAGGAATGAAAAAGTTGGAAGACTTGTCGGATGAAGAATTTGAAAAACTCTTTATGGACAAATGGTCTTGTGCTAGAAAAACGAAGGAAACCAAGGAAACTGAAGGGTTATTTTCTGTTGGTATCTCCTTATTACAGGTTCATGGATTGATTCAAAAAGAGAAGATCATTGTTTTTATCAATCCTAGTTGTAAACATAATTTTATCAGTGTTAATTTGGCAAAAAAATTGCAAGTCCTAGCAAAACAAATTGAACATACACAGGCTGATAATGAGGATGTTCAAGTGTACAAGGATTTGAATATTTCTATGGATAAATATGTGTTGCATGGTGATTTTTATGCTTCATAGATGGATAATATGGATGTTGTTTTGGGATATCCTTGGATGGAATCAATGGGTACTATAAATATTAATGTGTAGAAGAAATTCCTGAAGCTTTGGTATATAAAGAAGAAAATTACATTACAGGATATTTCCATCAATAAACATGTAGAGTCCACGAAGGTTGATGCAGAAGATGTTCCAGGGACTGACATATCAGATGATGAGCAGTTGATGGTTGACCATCAAACACAAACAGAGGCGGAAGCCGAAAAGGTAACAAGTGTTGACACATCTGATGAGGATTCAATGGTTGAAGTCCTATTGACACCACGACAGGCACCACAGCCAGGTGAATTAAAGAAGAAGACACCGTGGGTTAAAACTTCAACATATCATCACCCACATCACCCTGCAAGACAACCATCAAGATGGCAACCAGTTAGTCACAAGGACAACAACCCCCGCAAGATAGATAGGGAGAAGTGAAGATCCACCTACTAAACATCAACACAGAAGAGCTACCACGGTCAACTTCCATCTCAAGCGAGTGAGGCACTAGCGAGATCGAGGGTTCACCTTTCTCTTGGATGGCTAGATGCACGTGCATGGTATCAGTGGACTACTCTTTTGGGTAGATCTTATTATTTCTGTTCTTCCCATGTTTCGGGGACGAAACATGCTAAGGGGGGTGGAATGTTATATACCTAGGGGGTAATATGGGGTA
>APFE031010507.1:322875-366349 GCA_000404065.3 Pinus taeda
ATTAGTTCACTTGTTTACCATGTATATTTATTTAAATGACTATGCATTATCTTCTTTTAATTTATATAGCTAATGATATATGAAGGATTATGGGATAGGTTAGGATAGAACTAAATTAATTATTATTATTACTATAATTTTTTTATTGTCTTTAGTGTATCAGCCACCAATAGAGTTGGTTTTCAACTGTTACACTTATTGAGGATTAAGTTTTTAGAAATGCAAGAGAACTTTCTCCTGCTCCTATCATTTGAAGGTCTAAGACAATGTTGACAAATGAATCCTTTGAAGCTGGGTTGTGATATAACCAAAGACAATGCCCATTAGCAAGTAATGGTGTCCTAGCATTATTGATGGTGACTAAATACATAGTCCTGTTGTCAAAGATTGTATCAACTTCGTAAGGACCTACACATATGGTGTAGAGCTTCCCCTTGAAATCCTTCAACCATGAATCATATAGTAGTGCCCAATCTCCTTTTTGAAACACCTTCTTTTTTATTAATTTGAGGTACCACTTATCCCTCTGTTGTTGGATGATATATATTTACTGAATGGAAGTCAACCTCTTTTCATCAAGTTCATTTAATTGATTTAACTGTTGTTTCGGTGTTGTAGCCAAATCAATATTCACTTCTCATGATTTTCTCAGTGTCTTTGTTTAGAACCCTATGGGAAATAAATGATTTTTACCATACACTAATTCATATGGTGAGAATCCCGTAATTTTCCTCCAAGTAGTCTTGTATGCCCACAACTCTTCTAGAAATCTACTAGACCAATTCCTCTAGTGGTTGGCCACAATATTGGTAAGGATTACCTCAACAACCTTATTGTTGCTTTCCACTTGGCCATTTTCCTAAATATCATAAGGTGAAGTAATCCTATGACAAACTTTTTATTTCTTAACTAGCTTTCAAATCAAATGAGATGTGAATTGAAAACCTCCATCTGTCTCTATTTCCCAAGGAATTCCAAAGTGAAAAAAATTTCTTCAAATAGAAAATCTAAAATAGCCTTTACTATGGCTCTAGTTAGTGCTTTTTCTTCAACCCACTTTGTGACATAATCTATGCACACCAGAATGTATTACTTTTGTTGAGTGGAGGATTAATTAGCCCTACAAAATCCCAAGCCCACTTCTCAAATGGCTCTAAGACTATGTGAGTGTGTAATGGCATCTCGTCTAACTGGATAGGTTGACCCATTCGATGATAGTTGTCACATGCTTTCACAAATTTGTTTGCATCCTAAAATATAGTAGGTCAATAGTACCCTGTTGAAAAAAGCTTATACCCTTTCCTTTTGTATGCAAATTTCCACCATATGGTTCTTCATGACAATCTTTAAGGATATCGAAGATTTCATCCTTCCTCACGTAATTCATGATCTAATGATTTTAACTAATGTCATAAAGGTTTCCTTCGAGCCAAGAGTATGTTACACTTTGCTGAACAACAATTTTCTTCTCGTGTGAGGATATGTGCTGTGGGAGTCTTCCTACATCAAGATAATTAGCTATGTCTCAATACCACTGTGAGTGGGTTCAAATAAAAAAAAAAGGTATTCATCGAGAAAAGAATCTTCAATAGGCAAGCATTAATCACCAATATTCAACCTAGAAAGAAAATCACCAACTACATTTTCTATCACAGGCTTATCTAGGATTGTTATATAAAATTCTTCTAACAACAATAGCCAACACAGAACCCTACCAATAGTGATTGTTTTATTCATTATAAAATGAATGGAAAACTGGTCTGTCTGTACAAACACTTGATATAGCATAAGGTAGCATTGAAATTTGATGATGAAATGCACGACTCCAAGAAATTGTTTTCCTATCACCATGTAATTTAGTTCAGCTTAGGTCAAATTCTTGCTTATGTCCAGATGACCCAACACAACTCCCATAGCATTATTATATGCATCTGTAGCTATATGAAGCAACAAACTCGAGTTCGATCCTCAAAAAATAGGGGCTACTAATGCACACTTAGTCAATTTTGTAAAGGCTTGCTCACATTTCCCTGTCCAAACAAATTCCACATATTTAAAAAGTAGAAAAAATAAAGAGGATGCAATTCTTGAAATTTTTTCTATAAACCTTCCATAATACCCTCCATGTCCCAAAAAAAATATGTACCTCTTTTTATGTTTTGGGAATTGGAATTTTCAGAATTACCTCTATCTTAGCAGGGTCTACCTTAATTCCATCAACAGAGAAAAAATGTCCCAACACATTTCCTTCATTTATCATAATGTGACATTTTTCTCTAGTTAAAGAAACATTAGTGTGTACACATTGTTATAGTACCTTTTTAAGGTTAACTAATGTAGCTTGAAATATTTCGACAAAAGGTGTAAAGTAATCCATGAATAGTTATAAAAAATCATGTAACAAATCTAAAAATATTCCCAATATCACCCATTGGAAAATTATTGGTGCATTACAGAGTCCAAAAGGAGGAACTTTATGTGAAAAGGTTCCTAGGGGTAGCTAAAGGTGATTTTATCCCGATCTTATGTGGTAATTTTTATCTGGTTGTAACCACTAAACCCATCTAGAAATGAAAATAATTTCTTTCCATAAAAGGTATCAAGGGATTGGCCTATGAATATCAAAGGGAAATTTTCCTTTTGGGTGGCCTTGTTAAGTTCTCTATAGTCTACACAGGCTCTCCACTTGTGATTATTTTTAGGGACAATGACAAGTGGGGATATCCACTGACTACCATAAATTGGATAAATTAAGGTAGAATTTAGGAGCTTTTGTTATTCTTCATTTACTACCTCCTTAAGTGTTGGGTTCATACCTCATTATGGATGTCTAACTAGATTTCAACCCTCTTTTAAATAGATATAGTGAGTGCACATGCTAGGATGAATTCCTTTCATATCTATGTAATCCCATGCAAATGCCTTTTTATGCTTCTGTAACAACTCTAACAACATTTTGTTTTGTTCAAGAGTCATGTTCAAGTTAACACTCATACATTTATGTGGTTCTATTTTAACTGGGTTGCTCTTTATGTTTGGAGTGGTCTTCATATGTTCAAATCTTAAATCCTCTACAACCTCTTCCTCCCCCGAGTCCTCAATAAAACTAACAAAAGGTGGATTAATGATAAAACCAATTTTAATATCATATTCTAGCTCATCCTTAAAATAATAGGCTTTAACAAGGGTAAGAAGTGGCTTGGAGTTATCTAATTTAGGTTTGAACTCATCCCATAAGGGGTTTCTCAACTCCCTACTTGGATTTGCAGGGGGATAAATGCCAAGTTTTTTCATAGCATGACCATCTTAAATTATCATACAACCTAACCCAGATTCTATAAATACATCCACAGTGGCCGACTAGGGCCTTCCCAAGATTGAGTTAGGACCCTCTAAATTTTATTTGGGTTGTAAGATAAGAAAATATGTTTGATATGTCTAGGAATCCATTGTAATAACTATGTTTTCTAATACCCCTTCTGTTTTAACATGGGACCTATCTGTTATTTCAAGTACAGTAGGTGTTTGTCTCAGCCCATGCAAACCTAGGATGGTAAAGACTTCTTTAATAATTATGTTAATTGATGCCCCTAAACCAATTAGTGTATTTGGGATGGGTGTCTCATCAATGTGAACGGTAACTGTAGGATTCTATGGATAATTATATTTAGTCAACATAGATTGTCCAATCATTAATATGGATAATTTACCCATAACATGGATAGACATCTTTCGGCTTTATTAAATTTTTTTTTAGCACATAAACCCCTTACTGTTTTCGTATAGATGAGAACTTCCTTGATACATTGTAGTAGGAGAATCCTGATGTGTAGACTTTTCAAATCTCTGAGAAAATTGGAGTCAGGCCATGATGTCATCCTAGTTTCTGATAATATTTACGGATATTGATGGTCCTCAGTTAATGTAATGGTTGGGTCAGCTGATATAGATGTACCAACATTATTCGGGTTAACTCTCACAAGTGTAAAAATATCACCTTGACCTACTGTAGTAGTCTTGTGAGAGTCTGCATAACCATCCTTAAGAGATTCACATTCTTCCTCAATGACAACATGAAAATTTCTCACTACTTTTCTCGATCATTGATGGACTTCATTACATTCAACAAGAGTGATTTAGTATGTTTGGAAGGAGTTGAGAGCTTCTAAATCCTGGGATGCATTATTATTTAGGTTAGGATTAGGTTGTACAGGTAATTGGGGTTGTATGGGAGGTGTAGCAACAAGTGTTGAGAGAGGTGGTAGCTACAATGGTTGTTGTATTGGTAACGCAGAAGGGGATAAACCTAAATAATTTCCTCTCCAATTTTGAGGCCAAGAATAGGGTTGAGATGGAGGGTATTGAAAAGGAGGAGAGGGAGACCATTGGTTCCACGATGAGGAAAACTTAGCTACAGGAGGAGAGGGATATTTCCATGGAAGTTGTTGTGCATTATATACATTATTTTGTGGATTAAAAGAAAAATATTGTGACATACCTCATGGTCATGGCTACCAAGGCTTCCTAGACCCAATGAAGTAGGAGGAACGAACTTCTTCACTTGATTCCTTGAGCACTGCTTTCAATTTGGGAAGCTCTCGACAATAGCCTATAGAATGCTCCAAATCACAAATGTTGCACAAGTTGATGTTGTTGAATTTACAATCACTCAATGAATGTGTATCCTTACTTTTCGAGCGGAACATAGTCAAAGCTTTCTCAACTTCATCCTGTGCTTTTTTTACTTGTGCAGCTTTCAGTTGGGTAGATAAATCGTTGAGGAGGTTAGTCCTAATATTCTCGAACAAGTTCCCAATCTCTCATCCAGTCACACTTCCATTTGTGGATTTTTTTATTCAAATGGAGGCATCCTATGTCATGCTTCTTCCTTATGAGGATATTCTTCAGCATCTTGAGCAGAGTTTTATCATCTTGTCAAATGATTCTTGAGATATATCTTCTTTCCCTAGAAGATTCAATATATCCATGTATTCATCTCTCATTCCCATTATGGACATAGTTTTCAAGATTTCCGGATCCAAATAAATATGTTTAGATCTCTCTAGATTATAGTGGAATTGCTCCACACAATCCTCTAATACTTATTCTTCTTTTTGTGTCACCCTGAATATTTCTTCCCTCAAGTTCTTAGTCTCGTAGTAGTCCTAATATTTTGACAGAAAGGTAGTTTACATATATCCCCATGTCAGAATAGTAGCAGAGCCCAGTCCCATGAACCATCTTAATTTTGCTCCCTTTAGAGGACCAGGGAACAATTTCAACTTATCAGCATCCAAACTATAATCATAGCTCCTACATAGGACGTCAAAATAAAACAAGAATTTATCAGGATCTTCTACAAACATTCCTTGAAAATATGGAAGAGGCTATAGGGGAATGTTTTTCATGGGAGCTTCACCCCTTATATCACCTATTGGTAATTCAAAGGTGGTAAGAGTGGCATCAGTCCTAGCAATTTTATTTTTATTGTTTGTATTTCCTTCCATTGTAGATTCCCATGTTTATTTTTTTGATGAGTCTGCTCCCAAAGATCGCTCAGTTGAGTGTCTTGTGGATGAATATTCTTGTGATGATTGTACAAGTTGCTCTAGGGATGGTTGTTTCATGGTGCTGCCTAAATCTAGGTATTGATAAGTAAGACAATGTTTTTCCAATTATGGCTCGAAGTTCTCCCTGCTAGTTTCCCCTTGGCCTTCATATCCAATGTCCGGACCACTAGTTTACCCCTCGTGATTTCAAATTGAATTTACATTTTTGGGAGTATGTATAGTAGTTTGTGGGCACTGAGGTCTAAGACAGAGGAACCATATGATTCTAACCTTAATATGGGAATAACAACTTTCTATTGTCCTTTTTTCTTTGTATCGCTTTGCAAATTTGACTATTCTCTCTCTTCTTTTGAAATTAATTCCTAAATGAGTGTTTTCCTCCCTAAATCTGTTCTTTTCTTGTTCCTTTTATGACATATTTTTCCTATAGGTTTATGAGAGTTATTGAGTTTTTTATATCTTTCATTCATACACTCTAAACATGGACCCTATGTGTAATTATTTGACACTCCAAGTTCCTCATATGTTACAGTGGTGATCCCACTCAGGTATGTTAGAGCGATGCATAGGTTCTTACCTCTCATTATTGTCTAATGGATTTAAGACTGAGGACACTTCTAAGAAAAGAAATTGAAAAGTTAACACACCCTAACTGTTCTAATGATCAAAGTGGTGAGCCCTCTTAGGTATGTTAGAGTGATGCGTAGGTTCTTACATATCATCTTACTACCCAACACCTATGCACTAGAATAACTATACTAGCAAAAGACATTGGTTGACCGTATCGTCAACTGCCTTCCCTGGCAAAGCTTCTAAAATATTGTGTCAGTTTAATCATTGTTTGATTTGACTGAAGCACAAAAATTTAATTATCAATGAGGGTGTTGGGTAGTGGAGGTCTCACATAACAATTTTGGGTCTGATAGCCTAGAAGTTGGGGTAAAAATATTATAAACCTCTGAAATATGTGGAGTGCAAAATGGAAAACACTGAGTCAAAGGGTTGTCCACCCAAAAAAATAATATTGAATAATATGAACTAGGTCAGTCCGTGGACCATAGGAAGGTATAAATAGAGTGCGACTCTATGGGGAGAAGGTAGTTCTTTTTTTGGTATGATCTTGGATCTAAATTGTAATGGGTGTTTGAGGAGAAAAGTCTAAAAGCATTTGTAAGTCCAAGTCGAGGGTATTAGGGAGGGGATAGAGGCTTTGCAGCTATGTGCACAGAGGCTTGGAAGAGTTCGCAGCTGTGTGCGCGTACCCCTACAGCTGAGTGTGCAAGGCATATCTAGATGATTTGATGATAAAGTGGAAATTAAGATAAGTTGCTTCTGTAATTATGTGTTAAATCTGAATTATCCCGGATCTAGCTTTTTGTATGGTTAATATAACTATTTAATCTATGTGCATATGCTTATGTTATGAATGTATGTACATCTGAGTTTATTCTAAGTGCATGAACTGGTTAAGTTTGATAAATGTCTTCTTAAAGACCACAATAAGTAGATTGAATACATAAACAACACAATAATATAGTAAGGATTATTCTTGGTTCGAATTTGTGCGAAACAGAGTAGTACAAAGATGTGGAATGGTGTGCAAAACCGCCAAATCACATCTAGACATCCCAAGGGTGTGGAAACCTATTTCCAGCACCCTCCCCTACTACCTTGGGTTAGACCTAAGTCTGCGCTCCATGGGCTATTGTCGAAAGGGGTAGTATCTATGGGATTTGTTTGGCTAAGTAATTCTTTAGAAACTGGGTCAAGCCCATATAAGCCAACAAATGGTTCCATTGCTAGGACTGGGATCTGCCCAAAGGGTGTCCGATGTGTAATGCAGGGACTCTATAGAAAAATAATTGGAGGACCGAAGGGACCAAGAGTAGTAGTAGTTTAGAGTATGGTGGCAGAGTTGATAATTACAAGCTCGATCCAGCTACCAATATTCAAAGGAGTAGGAAGCGAATACTAACAAAAATTTTGGTTCGTGCTAACCTCGGTATGGAACACACATAGAATTGCAAAAGGCTACCTTAGTTAGCGCATTGCAGGACCAGGTGCTGACATGGTACATAAAGTACTCAAGCGATTACCCAACTATGGGGACAAAAAAAATCCAGACCAAACTAAAGAAAGAGTTTAGTAGGCCAAAGTCAGAAACGCAGTCGATCGTGGGGTTTAAGGAGATCACGATGATGCCTGGTGAAACCCCGTGGGATTTCGACCAAAGATTGAAAAGTACTATTCGCGAGCATAACATGACACTGACATATATGGAACACTATGCTTGGTTTATGGGATCCTTAACACCACATCTGAGGATGGCTTTGTCACAACAAAAGATCTCAACCTAGGCTGAAACATTAGAGATAGCGATGAGGTTGCATGAAACTCCGTTACAAGACCCGGGGTTGGGATTTCAGCAAATCCAAGCGTAGATCCAAAATTTGTGTTTGGAAATGAAGAAGTTAAAACAAGAACAAGCATCACGACCAAAAGTTTGGGAGGAAATATGGTGTATAAATTGGAAGAGCCATGGGCACAATAAAGATCATGGTCTGGTCTCAGTGAATTACGTGGCAATGGAGGGACCAACACCATTGCGACTAGAGGCACAGGCAGGGCCCAGCACAACAACCTCACTCTAGTGTGAAATCTGTCAGGTGGGAGGAAAATACAACTAGACCCCACAACAACTATTTTGCAACTTTTGCAGATCAGTGGGCCATGAGGAAAGAGACTGTCATAGCTACCAATTATTAATGGACCAGTCACCTTCTTATGGAATGCAAACTGAGGTGCGAGGTTAGGATCGAGCCACAGTGATCACATATGATGGTTTCCATGGTTGTGGATGAGGACAGGATGGAATGGGGCTAAGAAGGGGTCACAGGCAGCTAATTTGTTACAATTGTGGAGGTCCAGGACATTACGTGTGAGATTTTACCAACCTAACTAGAATTTCATGCAATTATTGTGAACAATTTGATCATGAGATGATAGTATAGTTTCATGAAAAAATGGCAGCGTAAGCAACAATGACCCAGAATGTGCAGATGATGATATCTAAACCCCGTGAGGAGGAGCCCAAAGTAAAGATGGTATTGGGAAGTGGAACGGCCATAGGAGTGGATATACGAAACTTAAGTAAGGAAGATGTAGGGGTTGTTAAGGAGACATATCTGGAGGCTAGGGAGAACTTCGCAGAGGTCTCTACCCTAGGTGGTAGGGATCAACCTGAGATGGACAAGGATCCCTCAATGATAACTACCTTTTTAGAGACATGTATAAAATTACTTTATGACAACAGGGTAGTTAAAGGCTTACAAGAATTAATAAATAAATGCAGAAGGTGGAGCAAGATTTGCATAGTTTGAAAGTTGTGAAGACATGCGTTGCGGACTGGGAGGGAAATGTGACTAACAGCGCTGATCGGTGATTATGAGATGGATCAGGTCATTTTGGATCTAGGCTTAGATGCCAATGTACTACCTAAAAAAACTTGGGAGCGAATGGGTAATCCTACACTACAATGGTACCCTATCCAATTGTGGATGGAAAACCAACAGAAGGTCCTACCCATGGGAAGGCTACAAGGAATTACAATAGATATTGGCGATGCAAGTACTCGGACGGACTTTGAAGTGATTGAAATTGTGGATGAAAGCACACCTTATTCTACATTTCTAGGAATAGACTAGGTCACCGACATGAATGGGGTTATTAATTTAAATAAGTGGACAATGGTATTTGAAACAAAGTCACTCTGCATAGTCATTCTGCTAGATCCGGCTGATGAACCACACTATATTGAACTTGTGTGCAACAAAGACAGTGACGAAGAATTAGACAATACCTATAGAATGGTTACACAAAGGCAAGAATGGGTCAAGATAATGGAGGATAGACGAATATCATGGGGCTATGTAGAGTCTTGCACCACTGATTTAGATGAAGAAGACAAGTGGTGGTGTAACAGGTTGAACGGAGTGACGTTGCTGCACTGTAATATGGCGACTAAACATTTGTACTATGTAAGGGCCCATGCTCGTGAATTGTTGACGTATGACGGGCTGACAATAATAGAGAAATTCCTAACCAAATTTGAAATCGCAGTACCAAAGCACCAATTGTTTGATGCATTGAGATGGGAATTGCGCGCAACACCTGTGTGATGGTGGGGCACACATGAAGGGACTTTCTAAGATTGGCATGGCTGCAAGCACATGAAGAAGATCAAATTTGGGAAGCTGAAACTAGTCATAACAGAGAAACATGATGGACGTGATGACCTGTGCATGCACCTTACAAGATGGATCAAAGCCTACGGAGAGGAACCTCAACCAAAATGGGTGAACTTATTTTATCATACCCTGGACGTCATTCCCAAAAACCGGTATACTGAAGTAGAGCTCCGACATGACATAGGCGAGTGGGATATCTTTCACGAAGGGCTTTTGTCAACATTCCTCTTTGAAGATCAATGGATGGATCTCATGGATGACATGTTACAGCTAGTAAAGGCTACCACTTTCAAGATGCCACTAGAACTAGAAGAAGCTGTGCAACCCGACTGGTTGCGACAACTGAGCCAGGCTCTCAAATGCTATAATGTCTAGGTAGAAGATGATGAGAACGATTCATGAAATGTCAATATTCTGGAATCAAAGGGGATCCGTGACGTACACAGACCCAAAATCGAAGATCTAGATATCACAACACCATTGGAAACGAGACAAGTCAATATTAGAACATAAGAGGAGTTGAAGTATGCAACACTTGGGGACTATTGGGACGAAAAATGGATTCTAGGAGACCTAGGAATGATGAAGATAACATTGAATCTAGACACGAAACCGGTTAAGAAACAACCCTACCAATTGAATCCAAAATATAAAGAAAAGGTCTGTGAAGAACTAGACAAGATGCTAGCAGTAGGAGTCATTGAACCTGTCGAGGAGTCTGACTAGGTAAGTCTGATGGTTGTGCAGGAGAAGAAATAGAAGGGTGAGATTCGTATTTGCATGGATCGCAGGAAGCTCAATAATGCCTGTGTTAACAATCTGTTTACAACTCTGTTTACACATGAGGTAGAGGAAAATGTAGGGGGGCAGGAAGCCTACTCCTTCACGCATGGATTCTCAGTATACCAGCAAATCAAGATCACGCCAGAGGAAAGAAGTAAAACAATGTTTACCATTGAATGGGGTTGCTTTCAGTACATGGTGACGCCCTTTGGACTGAACTCACTAGTGATATTTTCATGAATAGTGGTAGTGGCATTCAAGGAATTTATACACAAGTTCTTATAGGTCTATCTTAATGACTGGACCATGTTCGGACTGATTAAGAAACACGTAGTGAGCTTACGGTTAATGCTGGATACTTGTCGCTGACACCAGATTGTGTTAAACCTAAAGAAGTCTAGTTTACTTGTCAATTTAGGAACCTGCTGGTCCATGTGGTCTATAAGCAAGGCTTGCTGGTGGATCTGGCAAAGATCATTGTCATACTCAATCTGCAAGTGTTGCGAAGCATCAAACAACTATGTGCCACACTAGGACACATGGGATACTATCGGAAGTTCATCAAAAGCTACTTATTGCTCGAATGAGGAATGCAACAAAATTGTAGAGAAATTTAAGGAAAGGATGACACCCTTATATTTGTCTTTCCAAAATGGGACGTTGAATTTCATGTGCATGTCGATGCATCATGTATCTCGTTGGGTGCGGTACTTACTCAACCAAGAGTGGAGGAGATTGACCATACGATTGCATTCACAAGTCACCAGTTGTCAAAAGCTAAGAAGCATTACTCCACTACCGAGTGACAGGAATTAGAGATGGTATACGCACTTCAAAAAATCTACCACTATCTGCTCAGAGGCCACTTTAAGATGTATACTGATCACTCTGTGTTAAAATACCTAGTGAATAAGAACGTCCCCTTCCAGGGACGAGTGATTGGCAATCGTCTAAAGCTCTGCATTGGTGGGCTAATTTCCTTACTAACCGATCGAGGGACAGTCTCACCACTCCAACCAGTTGAAAGACAGCATGGGATGATAAAGAAATCTGGGAAAAAGAGGCGCGATTGCCAGGATATGCATAGATTTCACCAAACACAAAGGCTATGATCGCACAGCAAGGAGTGCGCTGATGCATTGATAAGAGGAGAGCTGACCATTCCTGTCACTATTCATGACAAGATGTCTGCATTATGGGAAAAGGGAGTAGGCGTCGGACAATTAAGAGAAGGAGGACGAGCCAGATATGTAACGAGTGGTGAGAAATTTGACACGAGGATGCCAGAACAAGCGAGAACCAGTGAATTTGAAATTCAAATCACTTATAAATCACCGAGGGGCATCAACTAGGTGACCTACACTTTTGGAAAACATATGCTCATTATTGATATTGAACTTTTCATTATCTCTACACAAGGAGTAAGCCCGAGGGTGGTGATATGGCCGAGGGAAAGGTAGGAATTACTAACGAACATGGTGCTGACAACTGTAGGCGTCCCACCGTGTGCAACATCAACAAGAGGGGATGTATCGAAACAAGGGAGACACGAAGCAGAATTGGTTTGGATGTCATCGCCCTGCCCAGAGCCAGGCTGTCGAGCTACAAAAAGACAGAGAAAGGATGGAAAGACGGAGACCACTAGTAGCAATTCACTTCATATGTCATCTCTGAGGTATCTTGAGGATTGGGATTTTGCGGACAACCGCAAAAGGTCTTTCAAAAATGCAACACAAGCTACAACAGGTAGTGCGAAGAGTAGATACGAAGGTCGGAAGTGGCTGCGGTGGTACAAGGAGGTCTTGTATGTGGCTCCCCCACTCGAGCTAAAATCCTATGAGCTAGTGTTCTGCGTTAACTGGGTAGAGTAGAATGAGTATTATCAGTCACAAGAATTGGTAGAAAAAACGATGCAGGAGTTGGACAAAGTGTTGTAGGAGACAACAAAGAAGCGGTAGGATGACGAGCATCACTCGGAGGGAGGTGAACCGTGGAGCCAACACAGTGCATCCCACTACACCAACAACTGACTCAGGATGAGTCACAATGATTATGTTGGGGGACTGTTGGGTAGCAGAGGTTCCTCGTAATAGATTTGGGTATGATAGCTAGAAGTTAGGGTAAAAATATTGTAAACCTTCGAAATATGCATAGCACGAAATGGAAAAAGTTGAGTCAAATGTTTTTTCACCCAAAAATATAATATAGAATAATAGGAAGTAAGTCAGTCTGTGGACCATAATAAGGTATGAATAGAGTAAGCTGTATGGGAAGAAGGTAGTTCCTTTGTTGGTGTGACCTTGGATCTGAATTGTAATGGGTGTTTGAGGAGAAACGTTTGAAAGCATCTGTAATTCTAAGTTGAGGGTACTGGGGAGGGGATAGAGGCTTTGTGGCTATGTGCACAGGGGTCTAGAAGAGTCTGCAGATGTGTGCACAGACCCCTGCAGCTGAGTGTATAGGGAAAATCTAGATGTATTAATGATAAAGTGGAAATTAAGATAAGTTGCTTCTGTAATTCTGTGTTAATTCTGAATTATCATGGATCCGGCTTTTTGAATGGTTAATATAACTATTTGATCGATGCGCATATGCTTATGTTATGAATGTATGTACATAAAATTTTATTCTAAGTGTGTGAACTGGTGAAATCTGATAAATGTTTGCTTAAAGACCACAATAAGTAGATTGAATACATAAACAATGCAATAATAACTAGTAAGGATTATTCTGGGTTCGGATATGTGCGAAATAGAGCAATGTAAAGACCTGGAATGGTGTGAAAAACCCCCAAATAACATCTAGACATCGCAAGGGTGTGGAAAGCTGGTTCTAGCACCCTCCCCCGCTACCTTGGGTGAGACCTCAGTCCACGCTCCTCGAGCTATTGCCGAAAGGGCCAGTAGGTGTGGGATTTGTTTAGCTAAGTAATTCTTTCGAACCTGTGTCAGGCCCTTATAAGTGAATAGAGGGTATATCTATTTATTTCAAAGGTGTCTACACTATTTGTGACAATACATAACAACCAGGGAAATAAATGAAATAAAATGATGTTGAACACAATTGTAAAACTTAAAGCACTCATGCAGAAATTAAAAATACATTCTACAGGGATGAAATTCACTCATCACACTTCATGTTTTTTCAAAGAATAGGTGTGCCACACATCATTAATAAAAATTCATCAACTTATTAAATATTATAGTTCTAACTAATCCTAAGTAACCTATAACGAATCTGAAAAAGAAGTGCATCAATACTACAATTCATAAAATAACATTAATGAATCGACACTTAAAAGAAAGACAAACCAAACAACTAATCCACTACTACTACAATTTGTGCTAAACAAGGGGGGCCTTCCTTCCTAGCAAGGCACAGGGATGAAATGGAAACTAGTTAAAAATTGAACACGAGATTTGTATGAACATCACTATAAGTTTTTTGTATTCAACATGACTGTAAACTACAAGATAAAAATATCGATGTTGTTCCTCTGTTGTCATTCCCTTTCATGGAAATAGACATTTTTATAAAGTTTACAAGCCCCAAAAATTAGGGAACGGATCAATCATGAGAATATCATGATTCTCACGCTGATCAATATTAAGAGAAAAATAGAAAGAGTTACAAACATTTTCCCAATAAAATACAATTCAGGTTACACCATCTCCACAATCATAATCGTTGAGATCCTTTGACCAACCATAGATAATTCATAATTCTTGACAATTGTCTTCGAAAAGAGAAGCCATGGTCTTTGGTAGTTGCCGTGTAACAACAACTCGAGGTGTATCAACAAAACATTGGACTATAACAACAAATCCTTGAAGTGTAACAATGAGTAGCACAAATAACTTCTTGTCCTTAGTCTTTAGTTGGGAAACACCTGAAATAAAAATAACCAGAAAACTTCTTCCATAATTACCTTGGTTAGTTGTCTCAAAAGGCATCATTTCATTCGATATTTAACAAAAGATGGAAAAATAATACGTTGAGAAAGGATTTATCTTATAACAAGGGAAAATGTTGATTGGAACATAAATTTCATAGGTTTAGAGAGAGAGAATGATCAAACATGGGGAAAGAGGTGCCCAAGATGTGCTTAAAAATTACACCCATCACTAGCATTCTTCATGCAATCAACATATTTAAATGACTTTAGTGAATATAAACATCGTATATCTAGTTTACATAGTTTGTCTAACATTCATCAGTGATTTAACTTAATCACTGGGTTCATTAATCATCGAGCATGTAGTAAAGAACAGATAAGTTACAACACATAATCGAAACACATAGAACATTAGGATTTTAGGTAGAAACCCAATGTCGGAGAAAGTCATCGTTGCGACCATTTCCATCTTATTCCTTATTAGATAAAGAAAATATTAATTACATATAGTACTAGTGCAAACCCTTACAATCACATAGGAACCCACTTGGAGGAGGATACAATCTCCACTAGTTCTTCAACACCCAATGGAAGGGAGCTAAAACCCCTTTATCTCATTTACCGACTCCTACCAAAAGGGAACACCTACACCCTCACTGAAGGCTACAACCCTCAACACCTTTTGGACCACATTTTAGAATGTTTCACACTACATTGACTAGTCAAAGAAACATCAAACAAACTGAAGGCCACCATTTGTTAAATTTTCACACTAGACCCTCAACAACACTATGCCCAAACCAATACACCAAATTTTAATACTGAATCAGAGAATTTGAATAAAATCAATGAATCACTGTTGAATACAGATTATATTACTGAAGAAATTATAACACTGAATATTGAATCATCACAACTAGGTCATACCAATTCGTAATGAATCATTGTATCAATCCACAAATCAATCCACATAATAACTAGTTAAGAATCAAGATCATAACCACATTGTCATCAACATGTAAGTAATTTGTAGTTATACAAACGATGATCAAAATTTATTTCATAAATTATAGACGACTATTCTGAAGCATAACTGTGTATATACACATTTCCTCTAACTGCAACCTATGTAAAAATCTCAAATCAGTGAATACTAAAACTAAATCATTGAATCAACCCCTTAATGAACCATTAAAATATCATCGAACCATGCCTGGCCACACTTCTACAACCTTAAAATCTATTATTGTTTTAGTTGATAAAAAAATAAATCTAGTCAGCATTTCCAGATACATAAAATACAACATTAAGAGACAACAACATATAGAGTAGACATCATCATTTGTCACTGGAAAACAAAAGTTTAAACCCTGGCACATATACATGACCTCCATAAAATAAATTTTCATGTGTATGTGATTATTATGCATAACACTTGTGTATATGTATCAGTAAAATAAATAAAATATCACATAATTTATATGTGATTAATCAGATTCATGTATGTACATAGCCATACTAAAGAAAACCAATGTACAGATCTTGAACAACTGAACCAAAGATTCATTGTAATTCATAATAATACTTTTGGTAAATTTTATTGTTAAATCATAGATCGATTCAAACACATTTAAACTAATCATTCATCATTCCATATTCAAAGAAGATAAAATCAATCAAGTCTTAACTGTTAGAACTTAATCCACATTCAGATCATCCATATCTGAGTCATCTCCTTGCTCTCTCCTACACACCTTTCTATATCAGATTACACATGAATAAATATTCACTTGCACGTCCAACATCTTCATCTACATCTCCTTATATATAATTTTCCTTAGCCAATACCTTAGGTAAATCCTTTGGTAAAGTTTATGGTATTTGTTGATGGGATAAAACAAAAAATTCCACCCCAATTATTATGTGAAAATACCATGGTGATGACCACTGGTGTCTAGATTTCTATGGTTTGGATAATGTACTAGACTTTTTCTTGTAGTAGTTGCACATGTATGCAACCCTTCCTCATAGGAACTACATATACTTTCTCAAAATTAACTTTTGTCACCTGTCTGCAACTAAACTTCCATTTCTCTATCCATACCCTACATCATATTGTCATACTATTGACCTAAAGTATATCTTTATCAAGAAAATTTTAATCAAGGACAACGCATTATCAACCACTTTGGAATTTGGACACGATTTGCAACTTCCTGCTAACACCAAGTTTGTTCTTCTCCTTTGACATCAAGGGGTAAGGGTTGAACCATGATGAATGAAGTACTTCCCTTGTAGTGTTCATTATTTTAGGTTTAATTTACTGAATAAGAATCTTGAAATATGCATACTGACCATGCTCCCCCTGAGAATATGTTGGACTTTATGAAGATATGCAATAGAAGTACATGACTTTATGACTCAAACAATAATGTCCTTTCCTAGCATCAATGACTCTATGCTCCCATGATGACATCAATCGCCCAACATATTGGGTTTATATATTGGACCCAAATTTTACATCAATGTCAAAATAATGAGATGACATGACTTGATCCCAATATCCCATCCACGAATGAATGTTACAATGATTTACAACATGGGTGTTTTCAACAATGACTTAGCAAGGCCATGATAGTCATCAACAACCACTATGACCATATTGAAATATGTAACATAATCATCAGATGGAAAAAACGTAGAAGCATGAATGTCCTCATAATTAATAATCTATGTAGGATAAGGCAATGTAGCATCAATTTCTCCAATAACACCAATATGTGACCATAGCATACACATCCTGCGCGTCACGTGTATCAAATCAAGTGAAACTCAACCATAGCTTCATTACATGCACTTCATGCATAATTTCCAGTAGTGAGAAAACGAAATAAGACTAATAATAGTAGTACTAACCATGAATTCATTGTAAACGCCATCATGCAATAAGGTGTGCTCAAGGAGCCATAATGCCAATAATGAACCATTAGAAACATAGTAGATGCTCTCCCTGAACCTATTTTCATCATGAAATCTGATCATATCCATTTGGTCAGTCAAAAAATGTACCAAACAAACATTTTATTAGCAACAATATAATACTTTGCAATAACTCGTCATGAATCGACATGACTACTAAGCCGCATGTGGGTATCATCAAGAAATTGCAACAGATTAATACCAGAACAATAATGACAATAATAAACTGATGGAATCATATGAGAAGCTTCCTCTAATCTGTGGCACTTTTTTTCATTACTCAGAAACATAAAGCAATATAAATTTATTTCTTATTGAACCAAGAAACTAGGAGAGGTCCCGAATAGGATGCTCCTCCACTAGTACATTTGTTGTCATCAAAATTACTTGGTAAGTTTGCATCTGTGTAAGCATGAAATGCATAATTGGTGTTTCTGGGATACTAGAGATGAAAATATAGAGAGCCTTGCAGATACTTGAATATCCTCTTGACTGCTTTGAGATGATATTCCTTGATATTTTCTTGGAATCATCCAACTATGAAAATAGCATGCACAATTTTTTGTCCTGTATTGGTAAGATAAAGAAAGTTTCCATTCATAGATCTATATTCAGGTTGATTAAATGTAGGAAATCCATCATTTTAACTAAGGTTTCATCTTGTTACCATTGGTTTTAATACAAGTTTACAGTCTTCCATTCTATACTTCTTCATAAACTACTTGAGATACCTGGTTTGAGAAGGAAAGATACCATCTTTAGTTTTATGAACTTGAAGACCAAGAAAGTATGTTAGCTCACTAAGTAAATACATTTTAAAATCTTGTTGCATAGCTAAAGTAAATCCATGACTCATATATTCAATACTGATTCACAATACGTTTTCATCAAAGGAAACCACTACTACAAAAAGTTTGTGTTTGGCATATTTGATATATATGAATTTCTATGTCTAGATCATTTCTTGAATCCTTGTTGCTAAAGATACCTATCAAGACAATAATACCATACATGAGGAGCCTATTTTAACCCATATAATGAGTTCTTAAGTTTGCAAACAATTTCTTTATCATTTCCTAGTATGAACCCTTCAAGTTGTTCAATATCAAATTCTTCCTCTAGGTCGCCATTTAAAAATGCAGATTTAACATCCATTTGATATACTTTAAAGTTACAAAAGCTGGAAGATGTAAGAAAAATTCTTATGATTTCAAGCATAGTATAGGTTAAAATGTATATTCAATGTTTATCCCTTCGTATTGAGAATAGCCTTTTCATACAAGTCTTGCATTGTTTCAAATTACTTCTCCATTTTCATTCAGTTTTTTCTTAAACACCCACTTTGTCCTAATTACATTTTTGTTATGAGGCCTTGGTACAAGTTCCCATGTATGGTTATTTTCTATTTGATCAATTTTTTCATGAATTTTATTAACCCAAAATTTATCTTTCCATTATTTCCTCACATTTTGAGGTTCAAATGTGGACAATACTGCTACACTACAAGAAAAAAGGTCATTGGTGAGGGTCATGCTTGTGACAGACCTTTAAGGTCCATCACCAATGTCACAGATGCTGACGGCCTTCAAAACAACATCGTTGTAAGTGTATATAGTGATGGTCCTTTAAGGTTTGTCACTAAAGCCATTTTCAATGACACTTTTGGCGAGGGTCGTTAAAGGCCCGTCACTAATTCTCTCTTTGGTGACACCTTTGGTGAGGGTCATTAAAGTCCCATCACTAATTCTCTCTTTGGTGACACTTCTGGTGGCAATATTTTATTGACCGTAACCAATGATCTTTTTGGTTACTTTTGGTGATGGAAAACAATCATTCGTCATAATTAATCATTCCAATGAGTTTTTGATAATGCTTCATGCCTATGACGGACCTTTAAGGCCTATCACCAATGTCACATATGGTGACGGTATTTAAAAAATCATTGTTGTAACTGTATATAGTGATGGTCCTTTAAGCTTTTTCACCAAAGCCATTTTCAATGACACTTTTGGTGAGGGTCATTAAATGCCTATCACTAATTCTCTCTTTGGTTACAATTTTCGGGAGGGTCGTTAAAGGCCCATCACTAATTCTCTTTTTGGTGACACTTCTAGTGACAATCTTTTATTGACCCTCACCAATGCTCTTTTTGGTTACTTTTGGTGACGGTAAAAAAAATGGTTATCATTGATCAGCCCAATGAGCTTTTGATGACGCTATGTACCTATTACTATATTGTTTTGTCAAAAGATAAAGATTTAATACCATTGTTTTGGTGTCCTTTTCAGTATGTTTCCAAGGCCACAGTGTGTAGAGTTAGTCAATTTTTTAATAAGTGATTCATGTGTATCATTTTTCTCAAGTCATAAGAATATAGCTTTCCTATTAGTCAACACATTATTCATCTCTATTAGGTTTATTTTCTAGCAAATTCCCTTTAGATAAAGTTCCACTAGTGTGTGTAGGAACTATATTATTTAATACATAATCAAGCTTTGTCAATTATGTTAATCAGAGAGACCTAGCACTCCTCAACACTCATGGCACACCTTAACCTACTTTGGAACAAACTAACAATCCTCGGCACCTCACATGTCTTCAAACATATTTGTACTTGAAACATCTTTGTACCTAGAACATCTTGCCATGAGTAGGATGCTCAAGCACATGTCAGCATGCCCTAGCATAACATAGCACTCCCCTATAATGCTTTGGCATGCCCTATAGTCCCTACCATGCCCTAAAACACATTGGCATAATATTGCATTGACATACATTAACACTTGGCACACATTGGCACTTGGAATGTATTAGAACATATTATTAGAGTTCCTAACATTCCCTTCTGGAAAGATAAAGTCCCAACTTATTAACCTTCTTATTTGTTCCTTTTCTTATATTTTAGCTTGATTATTACTTTTTTTGCCTTGAAACTCCTTAACACATATTGGCATACTCTAGCACCTTACACATTCTAGCATGTCTTAGCATGTGACATGTCTTGGCATGCCTTGCAAATATTTTGCACATGTTAGCACACCTCAGAACTACATAGCGTACTCTAGCACTTCTTGACATGCCTTGATATTCCATGGCATGCATTACCCATGCTTAGGATACCTTGTCACTCCCTCCTTAGCATGACAACTAGCACTCATTGACACTCCCTGACACACCCCCATATTCATTCACCTCCATGCATTTTGACCTAGTGCTCCCTTATGTTCTCCTAGTACTCCCTGACTCTCGTCATCATGCATTGGTAGTCTCTAACATAACCTAGAACTCTTTGACATGCTTTGTCACTTCATAGCATGCATCACACTCCATGACACACATTGGCACTTGGCAAGTCTTAGCATGTTTGGCATGTGTTGAGATGAGTTGCTATGCTTTGGCATGGTTTAATATTAAAGTTATTTGAGATCAATTATTGGAAAGTATATGAGAAGTAATGGAGGAATATTTGGCACTTAGAATGCACTCAAACCTAGCACCTATTGGCACCTAGTGTTGGTGTGCCTAGAATGACCCTCATGGAAAAGGTAAATTGATGACTTATTAACCCTATTATGTGTTCATTTCCTTGTAGTTTAACTTGTTCCTCCCTTTTGTTGCCTTGACAGTCCTCGACATGCATTGTCACACCCTTACACATATTGGCATGCCTAAACACTTGGCGCATATTAGCTTGCTTGGCATGCCTTCATACTATCTGACACATGTTAGCATGCCCTAGAATTCCCTAACTCACCTTGGCAGTCATGCCCTCACAGCTAGAATTTAATGTTTCCACAACTTGGGAACCTTAAATTCCTTGGAACACCTTCATACTCCCTAGTTGTCATGCCATCATATATAGCCTTACTATTTTTGTGACTTGGGAACCCAACCAATTCATTAGAAAAACAATATTGTGCCAAACCCAAAGTCTCCCTTTCTCTAAAATTGCTTTGTCCATGCCTTATCACAACCATAAGCTTGCCTCCTGCATGTCCTATTTTTAGCTTCTCCTAAAACACTTCATTCGTGGGACACCTAGAATTCACTAACAGTCCATGACACACACTCTTATTTGTTCATTTCCAAGCATTTTGACCTAATTTTCCCGTGTGTTCCCCTAACACTCCCTAACACTCATCATCCATTGACATTGTCTACCATGTGTTAGCATGCCCTTTCATTCCTTGGCATGCCCTAGCACTCCTTAGCTACCATGCCCTCACAACCACCCTTACTTTCTTTTAGACTTTGGAACCCAACCAAGTCTTGCCTTGACTGCAACAACTTAACTAAGTTATAGTTACTACAACTATACTATGTCTCGGTCACCAAATAACTACCTATAACACATATTACACTACTCATGTCTAATCTCAACTCACCCCACTTAATAAGTTATCAAGTTAAGGCTCATTTCCAACCATGGGCATAAAACAACTAAGCAACATAGTTTACATATTGACATGTCATAACACATGGCATGTCTAACAATCGCTTTGCCCTATGTAGCATGTGTTAACATCCTCACACTTCCTGGAATTCTTTGCACTCCGTAGCAGACCCTAACACACCCTAGTACTCCCTGACGTGCCTTGACACTCTACCATGCCTTGGCACTGCCTAACATATAACCTTGTCACTCCCTCCTTAGAACACTTGGAACTCATTGAAACTCCCTATAACATACTCTCATCTCTTCATTTCCATGCGTTTTGAACTAGTTCTCCCTTGTGTTTTGGTCGCACTCCCTAACATTCTCTACCATGCATTAGCACACCTTGGAACCTGCACATCTTGGCATGTTTCCCTGGAACTCTAGCATTTCTTGACACTATCTAGCATCTCTTGTCACTCCCTCCTTACCACACCTAGAAGTCACTAACACTCTTTGTCACACACTCTTATTCATTCATTTCCATTGATTTTTACCTAGTGCTCCCTTATGTTTCCCTGGCACTCCCTAACACTCCTTAGCATGCATTAGCACACTTTGGTGCTTGGCACATCTTTCTATGCTTCTCTAGCACTCTAGCATGCCTTGGAACTACATAGCATACCTTGTCACTCCCAACTTAGCATACTTGGAACTCATTGACACTTCATTTCCATTCATTTAAAACTAGTGTTTCCTTCTGTTTCCTTAGCACTTGTCCCTAATACCCTAGCATGCATTCATGCCTCACGTGACACCTAGCATGTCATGGCGTACCTTAGCAATTGTCTTGTATTAGAATGGCTAAAATACCTTGGAATTTTACAGAATATGTTATTACTTATTGGCATTCCCTCACAAAACTTAGCACTCCCTAATTGTCATGCCCTCATAGATAGTATTACTATTTTTCTGACTTGGGAACCCAACCAAGTCATTGGAAAGATAGTGTTGTGCGCAACCCAAAGTTTCCCTATGTCAAAATTTTCTTTGACCAACCCATTATAATTGTAAGCATAGGCTTGACTCCTACAATTCCTATTCTAACCTTCTCCTAACAGACTTTGTCCTTGAGACTCTTGGAATTCATTGACACTCCTTGGAACACAAGCTTATTTGCTCATTTCAATGTATTTTGATCTAGTTCTCCCTTGTGATGCCTTAACACTCTGTAAATTTCCTCAACATGCATTGGAAATTTTCAACATGTGTTAGCATCCCTTTTTATTCCTTGGCACTCCCTAATAATCAACTATAATGCCCTCACAACTACCAACCCTTACTTTTTTTGTGACTTGGGAACCCAACCAAGTCTTTCCTCGACTACAAGAACTTGACCAAGTTACAATTATTGCAACTAGACTCTGCCTTGTTCACCTAAGAACTGAATATAACTCGTCTTAGGCTACTCACATATAATTTCAACTTATCCAACTTATATTAACAAGTTACAAGTTTCCATGTCAAGGCTCATGTCCAACTTGGGCCATAAAACAACTAAGAAACATAGTTTACATCTTGACATGCCATAACACTTGGCACATCTAACAATCCATTGGCACTATGTGGCACGTGTTATCACCCCCTACATTCCTTGGCATGATTTGGAACTCCCTATCACTCCCTAACATGCCTTACCAATCTAGCATGCCTTAGCACTGCCTAGCATATAAACTTGTCACTCCCTCCCTAAAAAACCTGAAAATCACTAACACACCCTATCACACACTCTTATATGTTCATTTCCATGCATTTTGAGCTAGTTCTCCCTTATGTTTCCATGACACTCCCTAACACTTCCTAGCACCTGACACATCTTGGCATGTCGCCTTGACACTCTAGCATTCCTTGGTACTACCTATCATACCTTGTCACTCAGTCCTTAAGACACCTAGAACTCACTAACACTATTTGTCACATAAAATTATTCATTCATTTCCATGCATTTGAAACTAGTGCACTGTTTTGTTTCCGTGGCACTCCCTAACACTGCTTGGCATGCATTCGCACACCCTAACACTTGGCACATCTTAGCATATCATTGCCCTAGCCTCTAGCATGCCTTAACACTACAAATAATATCTTATCACTCCCTCAACACACTTGGAACTAACTAACACTTCCTTTCACAAAATCTCATTCATTCATTTCCATGCATTATTTTGACCCAGTGGTCCCCTGTGTTTCCATGGCATTTTGTAACACTTCCTAGCACGTGTTGGCACTCCTTGGCACCTAGCACATCTTGGTCAGATACTGCCTTCGCACTCTAGCGTTCCTTAGCACTGCTTAGCATACCATGTCACTCCCTCCTTAACACACTTCGAACTCGTTGCACTCCTTGTCACACACTCTTATTCATTCATTTCCATGCATTTTTACCTAGTGCTCCCTTGTGTCTCCCTAGCACTTGCTAACACTCTTAGCACACATTAGCACACCTTGGAACTTTGTGCACATTGGCATGCTTATCCAACACTGTAGCACGCCTTGGCACTACCTAACATACCTTGTTAATCCCTCCTTAACACACTTGGAGCTCGCTGACACTCCCTATCACACACTCTTATTCATTCATTTCCATGCAATTGAAACTAGTTCTCCCTTGTGTTTCCTAACACTCCCTAGCACTCCCTAGCATGTGTTGGCACCACACCCTAACACCTAGCACATCTTGGCATGCCTTAGCACTTTGCATCAATTGGAATGTGTCGGCATGAAAGTGGGAATGGGGAGGAGACCGTCGGTTCATGCTCAAGGGGCCAACAAGGCTCTGTTGTAGTCTATAACAATGTTAACATTTTCACCTTACCAAGAGAGGGTAAGGAGTCTCACTTGAGGTGTGTTGTCACTGAAGTGTGAGGGGGTATAATGAGGTGTGAAGGGAACTACAACCCGCAACTGATATTAACTCATAACAATTAAGTATCTATTGTAATCCAACCATACTATTCTACTCACATTACCTTAGGAAATCATACAACATGTAAATAGATATTTCAATGTTTTAAAAAACCAATATAAAACTAAACTATCTCTTTCATTATGCTTCATAGAAAGAAATAGATAAATAAGTACAGAAGGCTCGAAGGCTAATCATCAACAACAAGAATGACCCAACCCATAGATCAGAGACCAACAGAGCAAGGGTGTACCCACCTTCCATAGCTCGGGAAGGCTACATTAGTTCCTAGCTTTCTTGGTTCATCACAAACTAGTATTCACCAACCATTTCCCATTCTTTGATTTGACTTGTATCCTATGCTCCCCACCTAGACTACTAATTCCACTTATTTCCTACTCATTTCACTCTCCCTTTAGCTTCATTTTCTCTCTACTTGCTTGTATGATCTTCCTCTACCACAGCACATTTCCACAACTATTAGACCACTCATGGTTCCAGTTCTCCCCTTCAGCTGCTAGCTTCACAACTCAATTGATGCCCCTGCCACTTGTTCATGTCTTGTCTTCTCACAAGAAATCGAAATGAAGGCCCCAACAACATGCCTAACATGCCTTCTAACTATCTATAATGTGTTAGCACTTCATGGCATTTCTTGGCACATGTTGCACTCCCTAGTTGTCATGCCATTATAGATAGCCTTACCATTTTTGCGACTTGGGAACCAATCAAGATATTGAAGAAATAATGTTGTGCTTAGCCCTAACACTACCCAACACTTAGCATGCATTTTCACTATCTAGCATGTGTTATCACACCTTCTCATTCCTTAGGATGCCCTGGAACTCCTTAGCTATGATGCCCTCACAGCTACCCTTACATTTTTTGCAACATGGGAACTGAACCAAATCTTGCCTCAACTATAACAACGACTTGACCAAGTTACAATTACTACAAATATACTATGCCTTGTTCACCTAAGAACTTCCTATAACTTATCTTAGGCTACTCATGTTGAATATCAACTCATACAACTTAACAAGTTACAAAGACAAGACTCACATACAATTGTGATCGTAAAACAACTAAGAAACAAAGTTTACATCTTTAAATTCCATAACACTTGGCATAACTAACAATCCCTTGGCACTATGTAGCACATGTTTGCATCCCCTACATTTCTTGGCATGCTTTGAAACTCCCAAGCACTCCCTGACACTTAGCACACCTCATAGTTGCTAACACTCTCTATCACACTCGTATTCATTCATTTCCATACATTTGAAACTAGTGCTCCCTTTCTTTCCCCTCGAACTTGGCCCTAATATTCCCTAGGATGTGTTGGCACCACATCCTAGCACCTAGAACTTCTAGGCATGCCTAAAATCCCTTGGAACCATCTAGCAGTGTTAGTAATTCTTACCATTCATTGGAACACCTTGGAACTCCCAAGATATCATGGCCTCATAGATAGCTTTACTTTTTTTGCGACTTGGCAACCCAAAAAAGTCATTGACAAAACAATGTTATGCTCAACCCAAACTCTCCCTTTCTCTAAAACTACTTTGTACATGCCTTATCACAACCATAGGCTTGCCTCCTGCAAGTGACATTCTGAACTTCTCCTAACACACTTTGTCCTTGTGATCTGATATTCACCCTATGAGTGCCATCAGTTAAAGTTTTATTAAACAAATGGTATTACAAACTCATGTGTTGGTGTGTGTTATGTGCTATTTAAGCAACAGATTGATCAGATTGCCAATACACAAACATTTCAAATGGAAAGACAATAGAGAAATATAGAAAGAAACCATAAAGACACAAGTAATTTTAATAAGGATTTCACCCTATTCTCCAGGGTTACATCTCTGATCCACCTTTTAGTGGTGGCCTTGTTTTATTGTGTCTTTAAGAAGAGAATTAGAATGCAGGGACTCGATGTGAGTTCTCCTGAATCAGGTTTTTCTTGGCAGGGTGGTTTCTTGGATTCCCCAAGTCAGTGGAGTACACAGAATCTTCTTCTTCCTACCAGCTCTGTGACCTTCTGGTCTACAGTGGAAGGAGCCAAATGTGATGCTTGATCTGGAAAGATTCCTCTATGGGATGGCTTGAATCTCACAAGCATGGTGGTGCTCGATGCTGTCGTTGTGTCAGCTCAACCCTCTATCACATCCTACTTTTCTCTTGCTTTACTGCCTTCTTCTCTGTGTATTTTGTCCTCCTCTCAGGATTCTAGTCTTTTTTCCCTCATCTCTCAGACTTGACTCAGACTTGACTTTGACTTGACTATGTATTGTGTCTCTATTCATGGCTTTTAACCATTCGTTTCCATGCCTGTTTGGATCCTCTTTTTCCTCTATCAATTCATCTTCTCTAGCTGTGATGGGAGTTCCATGTTCGGTATTAGCATGAATGCTAAGGGAGTGTCCATGTGTCCTCATCTGAACAACACTAGCCTGCTCGTCGGTTCGTTTCTTCACTTATGTCGTGGATGCGTTCTTCCTCCTCCGCGGTGGTCAAATGGACTCCAAATCCCTTTAGAACACGGCTTAATTCCCTATTGATTCTGCTTCCTCCATTGGGTGTAATCTCAGCCATCCGATCTGGGCTCCTCCAGATCTAACGTCATACGCACGTCCCACACGGCTAACTTTCTCAATCGATAACACGCGATCAACGACAGTTTTCTCTCACCTCCACTGCCATGCATCGATTTTTGAGTGGGATCGCTTTTCTTTCTCCAAAACCATTTACTGTTTAAAGGCACCCCAATCAATACCACCGATTTTCCAGAGCTTAGGTCTTGCCTTCATACATTAGTTCTTTTCATTCTCCACCCATGGTTCTCTGCCTCCCAACACAACCGAGTGCCTAAGGCTCCTCGATTTTGGCCCTATTTGCCCAACGATGCGCGATTAACGCTACACACTAATCGCGCATCGAAAATCACCTCCTTTTCCTGATCTAAGACTCCTAGGGGCTACTTTGACCTCCTTTGCAGTCTCCATGGGCCTTGACTAATGCGCTTTGAGTAAGGTCCTCGTCGTTCCATGCTAGCTGCCATTTCCATTGGTTCAGGGTGTTTTTGATGTTGTTTTGGATTCTTTAGAGATTTGTTTCATCCCGATACAGTCATGGTTCTTTGACAATATTTTATGGATCCAATTCAAATCACAACCTTCCCACTAAAAGAGCTTTTGGACCACCAAAAGTTGGTTTTCTTGAAGCATCGACTAAGTGAGGAAACTACTGTCTCACTTGCCCAATCTCAATCCACTTCACACTACTCAGCTTTGAACCTTTAAGCCCAATCCTGAGGTATTCCACTTGTCCACTGCACGTCGTCCTCACCTTCCTGTCCAGCATTGTGTCTTCCCGTAATTAACTAAGATAGTCAAGTAGCAGGGCATCAACAAAAGGTAATTGACTCTGCTCTTCAGGGTCCTCAATAATTGAAGGTTCAAACAACCTCAAGCAATCTGCATTCACGACTAAGTAGATGTGCATGTAAGCTGGTAGATCAAGGCGAAAATAATTTTCACCAATCTTCTAAAGTATCTTGAAGGCTCCATACCTTATAGGTTTTAGCTTCTTACTTTCACTTTGCATCCTACCCTTGCTGATATATAGCCAGACTTGGTCTCCAACTTGAAAACTATGCTGCATCTTATGCTTATTGTGGCTAGCCTTGTACTTGGCCTAGCTCTTTTCCAGTTGTTCCTGTACTACCTTTTGGATCTCCTGGATCTATTCAATGAACCTAGTTTCCTTGTCCACATCACTGTGTCTATCAACCATGGTATCTTTACCAAAGACAAAATCCAAAGGAGACCTTGGTATGAAACCAAAATAGGTCTCAAAAGGAGATCTCTGTGTAGAAGAGTGTTTGGCTCTATTGTAATCATGCTACAAATAACACAAGTGTTCATCCCAAAGATTAGGGTGTTTGCTGCAATATCCTCTCAATAACTGGATCACCATCCCGTTAACTACTTCGGTATGGCCATCTGTTTGTGGATGAAAGGCTTTACTTTTCTTTAATTGGGTGTGCATTAGTTCCCATAGACTTGACCAAAAATTCCCCACAAATTGGGTATCTCGATCAGATACAATAGAAGTGGACAATCCAAAATGAACCCATACATGTTCAAAGAACAATTTTGCAGTTTGTTCAGCTATAATATGCTTACTACAGGGTATCAAGATACACATTTTGCTGAACCTATCCACAACCACATATAGATAATCATATCCTTTCCTAGATTTAGGCAATCCTCCAACAAAATCCATGGAAATACCTTCCCAAGGGTGAGAAGGAACTGGCAAGGGAGTGTACAAGCCTAGTTTTCTAGTGTTGGGCCTGCTTTTCGCACACATAGCACATTCCTTTACATATCTAGAAACTATCTCACTCATTCTTGGCCAATAGAAAAACCTTTGCAGCTGTGCAACTATTTTACTTACCCCAAAGTGACCTAATGATAGATAAGTGTGTGCTTCCCTAATTATCTTTACTCTCTCAATTTGTAGAATGCAGATTTTCCCACAATGATATAAGAGTCGGTCCTTCACGTGATAGTCTGATTCTTCTATTCTTTTGCCTTGACTCAAAGTTGCATATACATCTTTAAAATCCATATCTTGAACATATTGTTCTATGTAGCTTTCATGCAACACAGAATTGTGCTTAATTATGCTAGATGCATTTATAATCGGTCTAGATAACATGTCTACAACCTTGTTATGTATGCCCTTTTTATATTTGATGACTAAATGAAATTGTTGTACAAAACCCATCCATCTGTAATGTATTGATTGCTGTAACTTAGTTTGGGAGTGTAGATATTGAAGTGGCTAATGATCAATATGTATTACTATTTCTTTGCCCATTAAGTAATGTTTCCACTTTTTCACACTCTGAACTAATGCATACAATTATTTATCATATATATGATAGTTAACTACTACAGGATTAAAAGTCTCAGAATGATAACATATGTGTTTACCATACTGTGTCAACACTTCTCCCATGGCATAATCACTGCCATCAGTTTGGATCTCAAATGGTCTTTGTAGATCTGGCAGTGCTAGTACAGGTGATGTACTAATTTTTTCTTTCAAGATGTCGAGGGCTTTCTGTTGTTTACCTCCCCAATGAAACACCTTGGTCAATCCTATCAAGGCATGCAAGGGAGCTGCAATTGAGGAAAATTTTGAAATGAAATTCCTCCAATATTGTGCTGCTCCTAGGAAGCTTCTCACTTCTATAGTAGACAAGGACTTGGGTTTAGGCTAGTTTACAATGACTGCCACTTTAGAGGGTTCTATTTTCAATTCACACCCCCCTAATATATGACCCAAATAATTTAGAGAGGTTTTTCCAAATTCACAATTGGAGAGTTTAACATAAAGTTTTTCTCTTTTCAAAACATCTAATGTCTACTTAACATGCCTTAAATGTTCTTCCCATGTTTTACTAAAAATCAGAATGTCATCTAGATATACAATAACAAAATCATCAAGAAAAGGCCTGAGTACATCATTCATTAATCTCATGAAAGTAGCAAGAGCATTAGTTAAGCCAAAAGTCATAACTGGCCCTTCATACAATCCCTACTTTTCTTTGAAAGCAACCTTCCATGCATCTTGCTCTACAACTCTGACCTGATGGTATCCACTATGCAAATCCAGCTTGGTGAAATAAACAACTTCCTTCAATTAATCTAAAAGATCATCTGTGCGAGGAAGCGGATAACGATTTTTATTGTTATCTTATTCAATGCTTGGTAGTCAATGCACATTCTCCATGAGCCATCTTTCTTTCTCACCAAATGATTGGTGACCCGCATGGTGATGTGCTAGGCCTGATGAACCCTTTCTCGAGCAACTCCTGTACTTGCCTCTTGATTTCAGCATTCTCTAAAGCAGACAACCTGTACATCCCAATGTTAGGCAATGGAACATCGTTTTTGAAAATAATATCATGTACTATTCCCTTTTTGGGTGGCAGACCTTTAGGTTCCTGGAAGAAGACATCATACTCAGAAACAATCTTTTCTATATCAACTTGCTGATCAGCATTACAGCCCTCAAATACATTGGTTTTATAAGGTTTTTTTTCCTTTACAACCATCAATAGGAACTATTTGCATGAATTTATCATTCTTTTCATCTGTCCTGAGTTCATGAGAGTATAATTATTCTTGAGGTTATAAGCTCTTACAAAGTATTTGATTCCACCTTTAACAAGTAGATAGTTGTTCTCAGCTCTATAGAAAATAGCCTTTCTATCATACAAGTAAGGACTTCCTATAATAATTCCACATATATCCAAAGGAATTACATCTAACTCAACCTCATCTACAAATGTTAAGCCAAAACAAAACTTGAGTTTGCACTGTCTAGTCACTTGTAGTTGTGCTTTATCATTCAACCATCCTAATTGGTATGGTTTCTTATGAGGTGTAGTTGCTAATCCCAATTTCTTTATAATTGCTTCAGAAATTAGATTTACTTGTGAGCCACTATCAAACAAAGTATCAATATTTTGATTTTTGGAAACAACTCGAATATGGAAAATCTCATGTCTTTTTCTCTCATGTACTTCATCAGTAACAGATTGAGCAGAATTACTAGTAGATGCTTCAGAATTCTTACCTTTTATACCTGTGGCTACAATGATTGTTTCATCTCCCGAGTCTAACCCAAAATCTTTCTGAATAGCTACAACAATATTCTTCTTCTTGCCCTCTAACTTCTTAGGTCTCAGCTCTGGATGCAGAATCCAACAATGCTCATCATCATTCCCATCCTTTTTACAGTGAGTGCACGAAGCTTTGCCTTTCTGTGCACTGTTAGCCTTCCTTTCTTTCCACTTCTACTTTGTTTTCTCATTGCTCTTGCTTACAGTGGGTTGGGATGGTCCCCCAACTTCTGGATTTCCATTCTTTCCTCTAGCTTCTAGATGAGTAGCTTGTATAGATACCTCACCTATATTAGTGGGAGTAAACATGAGGATGGTATGCCTCATGTAGCTGTGTAGACCACCAATGTACTTCAAAAGCGTTTCTAGTGAATCTAATGAGATACCGAACATCAATGCTCTCTTTGTGAACTCTTGAGTATACCCTTGCACAATTTGCCCTTTCAACTACTGAAGAGTTTGCCAACTCATCATGGCTTGTTGCATGTAGACCAATGGATAGAACTACTTTTTGTTTGTAGCAACAAATTCAGTCCAGACAGAGATGGTCTTACCATGCTTCTTCATATCAGCTTAGGTTTTGCCTTCCCAGCAAACCAAGGTAGTGCCTCCTCGGTGTAGGCTTGCAGGCTAAATCTTACTCTTGTCCATGTCTATGTTCTGTACCTTGCAATATACATCAATTTGTCTAATCCAATTGTCCAACATTTTAACATCTAGCTCTCCATCATATATAGACAAATCAAATTTAACATCTAGTTTAATCAAAGATGTTTTCTTATTACGCACAGGGCTATTAGGAGGTGTAGGAAAGCTTTCTTCTTTCCCTTTCCATTTTGAGTGGTCATGGGAATGAGATTAATCCTCTTATTTATCTTTCTTCGATCCTGATGAATCTTCATCCTTATGCTTTCTAAAATCCATATACATTTCTTTTACCATAGACTTTATAGCTAGGAAACTTTCTATGAATTGAGGGTTTGGCCCTATAGAACCTTCCTCTGACATTGTCTTTCGAGAATAGACTCTCCCAATTTCAGGGTTAGTTTCCACCAACTCTCGTTCTCCTAATTTGAGCTTTGATCTACTGAGCATTCACAGCTAAACCAACAAAAGCTTCTCTAACCTTACAACCTACTGCTCTGATACCACTTCATCTGATATTCACCCTATGAGTTCCATCAGTTAAAATTTTATTAAACAAAAGATATTATAGACTGATGTTCTAGCGTGTGTTATGTGTTATTTAAGCAACGAATTGATCAAATTGCCAATACACAGAATTTCAAATGGAAAGACAACAGAGATATTAAACAAGCAACCATAAAGACACAAGCAATTTTAATAAGGAGTTCATCCTATTCTCCAGGGTTGTGTCTCCGGTCCAGCTTTCAGTGGTGGCCTTGTTTTATTATGTCTTTAAGTAGAGAATTAGAATGCAGGGACTTGATGTGAGTTCTCCTAAAGCAGGTTTTTCTTGGTAGGGTGGTTTCTTGGATTCCCCAAGCCACTGGAGTACACAGACTCTTCTTTTTCCTACCAGCTTTGTGACCTTCTGGTCTACAGTGGAAGGAGCCAAATCTGATGCTCGATCTGGATAGATTCCTCTATGCTGCCGCTACATCAGCTTGGCCCTCTGTCTCGTCTTACTTTTATCTTGCTTTACTGCCTTCTTCTCTGTGTATTCCATCTTCCTCTTGGGATTTTGGTCTTTTTTCCCTCATCTCCTGGACTTCACTCCAACTTGACTCTGACTCGATTGTGTATTCTATATCTATTCATGGCTTTTAGCCATTTGTTTCCGTGCCTGTTCGGTTCCTCTTCTGCCTCTATCGATTCGCCTTCTACAACTGCGCTTGGAGTTCCCTGTTCATCATTAGCATGAACGCTCAGGGAGTGGCCACATGTCCTCATCTGAATAGCACAAGCCTGCTCATCGGTTTGTTTCTTCAGTTACGTTGTGGATGCATTCTTCCTCCAACGTGGCGGTCAAACGGATTCCAAATCCCTTTAGAATGTGGCTTACTTCCCTATTGATTCCACTTCCTCCATCGAGCACAATCTCAATCGTCTAATCTGGGCTCCTCCAGATCCAGTGTCATACGCACATCCTGGGTGGTTGACTTGCTCGACCGATAATGCGCGATCAACAGCAATTTTATCTCACCTCCACTGCCACACATTGATCGTTGAGTGGGATCTCTCCGCTTTCTCCAAAACTATTTACTGTTTGAGAGCGCCCGAATCAATACCACCGGTTTTCCAAAGTGCGGGTCCTACCTTCTTACATTAGTGCTTTCCATTTCTCTGCCCATGGCTCTTCGGCTCCTAAAGTGGCCGAGTGCTTAAGGCTCCTCCATTTTGGCTTTGTTCAGCCAGCGATGCGCGATTAGCGCTAGGTACCTACTCAAGCATCGAAAATCACCTCCTTTTCCTGATCTAGGGCTCCGAGGGGCTACTTTGACCTCCTGTGCAGTCTCCATGGCCCTCGGTCAATGCACTTTGACCGAGGTCCTCGTCGTTGCACGCTGGCTGCCATTGCCACTGGTTCAGGGTGTTTTTGATGCTACTTTGGATTCTTTAAATATTTTTTTCGTCTCGATACAGTCATGGTTCTTTGATAGTCTTTTACGAATCCAATTCAGATCACCTTGGGACACCTAGAATTTACTAACACTCCTTAGAACACACTCTTATTCATTCATTTCTAAACATTTTGATATAGCTCTCCCTTGTGATTCCTTCCCACTAGATAACATACATTTTCACTCCATCCTTAGCACAACTGAAACTGATTGACACTTTATTTCCATGCATTTGAAATGAGTGCTCCACTGTGTTTCCCTGACACTTGCCCCTCACACTCCCTAACATGCATTGATTCCACACCTTTCCACGTAACACATCCTCGCATGCCTATCATGCCTTGGAACTATCTAGCATGTGTTAGTACTTCACTTGTAAATAGAGAAAAAATTCATTTCATTAACATAGACAACTGATTATTTAAGTTGTGCAAGCTATGTCAATTAAGAAATCAACAATTTTTCTTATTTTGGTCCTTGTAAATGATAGTTCTGTTATGCTAGACAGTTACATTAGATTGAAGATATGTGCAAATTATGCTGCATAGCATGAATTTGTATGGGTAGGAGGAAGAGAATTTTTCTCCAATTTACACTGCTCCACAAGCCCATCCAATCATAGCATAATTTTAGTAATTTGTTTCTCCAAATTATGGTTATGAATTACCTCAAGCATCCAAGGTTTTTGATTTTCCATGGCTTGAGTTTGCCTTTCTTAAGAGTTAATCCAAACAACTATAGATATATTATCTCAATTGTTATGTTTCTAGCATGTACTCCTACAACATGTTGCCAAATCACATATAAAAAAAAACCAATATTAGAGTTACCAAATCATCAAAACCTTTAGTCATGATATCAAATACTACTACTTGCTTCCTCTAAGATCAACATCCCTTTACTTGGTTTATTTTCACATAATACTTAGAGTTCCCCTTTCCATGCTCTTTAGCTTGGAAGCATCCATCAATATGTTCCTGAAAGAAATCAACGAGCAAGATTCAACATCGTATCCATCAAGGTATTTTCACCTTGCTCTAAAGTTATCATGGCTCATTTTCATTTTTCAAGAGACCATGTTGGATGTTGAACAATATCACCAAGTTTTATGCACAATCGTCATGCTTATATACATCGAGTACCCATATTGAAGAGTACTTATTTCATCTAGTATTTAACCAAGACATACCAAACACATTAGTCCTTATGCACATCTAGTATTTAACCAAGACATACCATGCCAAGATATAGGCCTTAAATCCCATATATGATGTAGAAAACCTCATAATGGAACCCTTATCCTAGATGGAGGCATAAAATCCCTCAAAGAAGGTTTATATTGTTCTGTAGAGTCTTTTTCATGTAATGTAAGCCAAATAGGTTCCATTTTGAGGTTGAGGCCATTGCATTCATCCCTTTGCTATGTTACAAGCCAAAGACCCATTCTTACTATGTGAAACATATTAATGTCACTAAAGATCGCCCATAGAGGCCTAAGATCCCCTATAGAGGTCATGTGTGGTTCTTTGAGAAGTACTTCACAAAGCTTAATCATCAAAGATTCAAATAAGGAATAAACCCCTTATGTTTGTATTTTGACTAATCCTACATTTTTAAGCATAATATGTGATTTGAAAGCATCCTAATTTAATAAGGTGCAATGATGAGGCTCCAAGACCCAACCGTGGTGTGTGAAACCTTCAAATGGAAGACACATCCCTCCTACAGGCCAATGAATGAATTTCCCTTAGAGAATATAATTAATGTGGTGATTTGAAACCCTTTTAACACCACTGGTTATTTAGGACTTAAGTCCATTTTCTTAATTTCCTTCCTTGACCATAGTAAAGGTCATGGGAACCATTCTTATTATGTGAAACACACTGAATGCCTATATTCCTAGCTAGAGGTCGTATTCATGGAAATTGAGCATGAGAAATATTAATTTAGGGACTCAAGCCCTTATTTTCCTCTCATAACCATAACATAGATAGTAACTCCCATATGTAGTGAGAAATACCTCATATAATGCCCATATCCCAACTTAAGTGAAAATATCCATTAAAAAAGATCTATGTGGTTTTTAAGTTTAAAACATAGCCCTTGATACTAAAAAGCTTCTTATAAGACCTAATTCCCTTGTTTCCCTCTCCTACTCATAGTACATTCCTTGACTCCTATACATGGTGGGAAAACATTCCTAATAAAATTGATATCCTATATACCCCTAAGATTATTTAGAAAAGTTCTATGTAATTTTTCAATGCCAAACTCATAACCCTTAAACAAAAAAAAACATAATACCAAATTCATAATTTTTAAACATACGATACTTCATTTTAGAAATATAAACCATTTTTTCTTTCCCTCACATAAATTTTTATCACACTAATTCTTATTATGCCCTTCACTCGTACTAATTCTTATTATATATTTCTAATATATACTAATCCTTTTTATACAAAGAACATCAATGGTTACATATTCCTAGTATACCACCCTTTTCCATGTCCATTCGTAAAGGCCTTGAGGACTATTAGTGTGCAAAATCTTGTTGACCAGCAAAGGAGGGAAAGGAGCATAGTAATGGTGCCAATGAGGTTCAGTGTTTCACAAAAATTCCATCGATCAGAAAAGGAAGGAAAGGAGGGAAATGAGGGTAGAAATGGCACCAATGAGGTTCAGCTTTTCAAAAAAATCTTGTTGATTAGTAAAGGAGGGAAATGAGGTCAGCAACGACACCAATGAGGTTCAGCGTTTCACAGGAGGAGCATGGGTGCATGCAGGAGTGGGAGGCTAAGGCAGAGGCGCAGTGCAAGAGTGTGAAGATACCACCACTATCACCACTACCATAGATATTGAATATGAGTGTGAGGTAGTCCATCATTAGAATGCAAAGTCTTCATAACCTCAGACGAATGATAACTCGTCCATGGTAAGTAGTTGGTATACCAAAGACTCATCTTTGGCCATGATTATTTCAAGGACCGAGAAGGATTTGGAGTAGCGGTTGAAGAGCTATACAAATACTTTTTGAAGTCGTTAGAGCTTGTAATGAGGTGTCCAGGATTTTAGAGACCCACTTCTAGTCCACCATTGGGCAACCCATGGGAACTTTATTTAACTCTCTCTCAATCCATCATAAGTTGCAATTTTAGTGCAATTTTATTGTAATTAGTTATAGTGTAATTTTATTGTAGTTATGATGGTTTGTTGAATCTCATTTGGGTTTCAGTCAGATGAGAATTTTAAAAAGACAAAAGCATTTTCTGAGCAATCGTGGCCCAAATTTGGTAAAACAAAAATCTATGATTTCATCTATCTATAGAAGAAATATATCTATGTTGTTTTGTTTTTTATTTGTATTTTTGGGTTCACTCACAAAACAAAAAACCACTTTGACCATGTCTAGCCTCTTTGAAAGGCAAAGATAGTGACTGAGGTTGGTGGTGCACTTCCATTAGATATCGATGTGAATTTTGGCAGAAACAATGTAGGTAGGTAGGTAGAGTTTGATTCCATCATCCATTACCTGTTTTATTGTTCTCAGCAGAATCCCTTTGAAACATAAATCCTTATATCTTTGCACACAAATGGCTTCTGTCATGTGGTACGTCTCATCAAGAAGGATTCAGTATGACATATACTCTTTTTCAACTTCTGATATTAGTTCTACATAACCAAGTAGTCCTTGTATCCTTTCAATTATCTCATCTCATTTTGTTTAGGAATGAGAGACAATAAACATCTTCGAGTCAATACTTATCACCACCAAAGTTGTGGGTTTTCCATGGCATTTGAATTCCAGACATCAACATTGAGCAATATTTGGAGATAAATTTTAAGTATATACATTTTAGTCCATTGTTTTTGTAGTTGTGTATGTGTATATCGATCGGTTGTTTCAACTCATTTCAAGGTTTTGGATTACTTCTCAAAATGTACATAGACTTCCAATAACTAGTGTGATGGTTGTTGCCAAGTTTCTTGATGATATTTGACTATCTTAGACTTGGTTATCCATTAATATTCCATTGGTGGTAATACTTCCAATTTTTTATCGCTATTTCCTTATTTTCAGGAAAACAAAGAAATCAAAAGTATACAAATCTATTCCATATTTTTAGGAAATCAAAAGCATAAAATTCGTGACTATTTTTTAAGATCTTTTTAAAGATCTAAAAATTAATAACAATGAAAAATTATTAGGGATAGTGTTCGAAATCCTTCATAGATTTTAACTTCCTTGAAATGTACTGAAGGTGCCCTGTTCCATATTTATGTTTACAGTCATTTCCTATTTCTCCTTCGCTCAATGTGGTAGTTGTGTTAGTGGTGAATATGAGTTAGGGTTTATTTGATGAATTGTGATTGAATCTCTGGTTAATATCTAACATTAACTTCAAAATAATGTCATTTTGTAGTGGAGGTAGAGTGGGATGTTATTGAAGAATATTTGTACCAATACTTTCATTCAACATCTGTTAGGAAAATGAAAATTGTTTCATAATGGAAACCCATGATAAAGTTCAATACTGTAATTCATTAGAGGTCGCTAGCCAAAGAAAATGACCTATAAGTGAGACGTTAAATATCAATGTTATTGGAGACCTTGAAATGAAGAAAAAATGATTTAAATGAATCATTTAGTATATTACTTTTGTTTTCCTCATATTTTTTCCCTATATCTTTCACACAAGAATTTTTCTTTACGATTGATATCTGAGTAAGCTTGTTTTATATTTTAGTAAAACATAAACCTTAGAATTTTTTTGAACCCGTGAATCTATGCGTTGAGCACCTTTCATCGAGAAAAAAGAACTTAGTGAGTGATGGTTTCTAATCCTCTACAATCTCATAGTTTTGGCCATGTTTTGCAGTTTTATTACTTTATAAATTATGCAAGTGATATGCTTAATTGTTCTAAGATCTGGCATAGAAACCTTTGCTGTAAATGTTTAACATATGTCTAGAAGTGTCATCTTCTTTTTAGCACAAGCTTCAAATTTCAAATTTTTAATTATTTCTATCAACTTATTGATTTCAGAGGACTTTGTTTTGTTTATGGACAGGAACTACAATAATATGTATTATGCAAAAGTAGATGGCAACATATTCATGAGATGTAGTGGGTAATTAAAAGCAAAATAACTATTATAAAAAAATGTGAATTTGATGGGCGAAGAACTCCTTATGAAGCTACAACTACTGATGAGTTAGAGGTTGAAAATATTGCAAGAAGCAAGGATGGCTATCTAACAAGTGATTCATCAGAAGGAGATATTTTGTGGCAATTCAAGGTACCAACTATGGCTATTGTGACACTAGTGGAACATGTCTCACTAATCAAAAAGCCATCATGGAGGATTTCAAAGATTCCTGAGAAAAGGTAACTTGCCTTTGTGCCTATCGTTCTAATTATTTTTCTCGTTATTTTTGAACATTGGAGGATGACATCCATAGTTAACTTGATGGTATTTAAACTAGAAAATAATGCCATATTATTGAAAGGATAAAGCTAAGAAAACTATTACAATTTGTTTTATGGCACAATGATTTAAAGTTCCTCTTCTCTAGAAATTTTGTCTCAAAGGTGGGAGCCAGGTTTAGACTCCTGTTGCCTACAAAATGCATCAATTTAAAATTGAAAATGGACATTAAATAATTTCAATATTTTTTATAGAATTCAGGCCGAGCTCAAGGCCATCTTGGAGTTGTTAAGCTTGAACGTAAGTCACATCTAATAAGTTTGATCATCAGGTGCATTCTAGAAGGTTGGAAGGGAAGCAATCTTCATCTGGGAGAAATTCAAGGATGATTAATCCAGAGTTCTTCTAAGTAAGTAGCTCCCTCGAGTAAATTTTAATCAAGAAATTCTTAAGGAAATGTAAGAGCATGAACCCATAACATCAACTTCACCCTCTTCAATAGAACCTCAGACAAGCTTAGAAGTTGCTCATGCTACAAAATTTATTTTGATTTCCATTCTTCCCTAGATACGTCTGAAGGATAAACTATCAAATGTTATGCACAAAAGACTTTGCCTTGTCTTCTTTGGAAATAGGACATAAACAAGCTTTTAGATGTTTCTAAATGGAGTAGTCTTCACCTATGTCCTTCTCCTTTATGCCATGTGATACAAATGCCAATTTCCATATTCTTGACTATGGCATTCTTATTTTATACATGTGACCCTTGGCTATTATATGAAATCCTCCAAAAATATTCTTAAAGGATGGGATCACCTCTCCATGCATGAAGCTAGTGGAATGTTACAAGTTATCGAAAATTCCTCCAAATATGTCGTTTGTGCCTTGGGAAATGTTAAAGGTACCCTCAATGGAAATACACATAAATATTTGTGGCCAAGTTCCCTAAATGTGAGATGTTGCCACCGGTGCAATTGTGCCTCCTTTTGATATGCTCAAACTAGCACCCTAGTTGTGCAAGGATCACAAGATGTCACTTTGCGTCAACTTAGGGTTGTTGGCATTGTCACCTCATCAACGAATCCTCTCACTTTCGATTACTTGTTGAATCTTGGCGGTATCTGAAAGCACAAATTGACGGGGTCTTTTATGTGACTAGATCACTAGCACTAAAAACCATCTCTACATTGCATTGTTCAACAACTTGATGGTCCCTATCCAATTGACCACAACTTTTGTGTGAATTATTTCTTTAATTGCAACACTTCCTGTAGATATTGATGGTATTCATGAGCCTATTTTTGGTTCTATTCTTTATGGAAACAATATTATCTCCAAGGCACATGGCTTTGTGGCTCCAAGGCTTGAAGGAAGCATGACATAGGGTTTTATGGCTCCATTTGGTAGATTTAGGCATCAAGAAAGCATGGTATAGGGTTTTATCACTCTAGTTGTTGATGTAGTCTTACCATTTTCTGGAGATTCATTTACAGAGGGTTTTCATTGGTGGGATTCTATTCAAAGTAATGACATAGGTACAACTAGAGATTCAAGTCCTCACACTAGAATCAATGATTTTATAGAATCTTCCATTAGTTGGAGTTTACATTCCTCAGAGGGTTTCTTATTTCCATCTCCCCCCATCTTGTCTTTTTTCAATGATCTACTTGCATATGGGCCACCAACTGATGTTTTATCCTTGTGGTTATTTTCCCCATGTATTGCTCCTCACGGGTTACTGATTTCCATTACAGAGACCTACCTTTACGAAAATATTTCATTATTATTAATAGACCTGAATACCCTTGTCATATGGGATCTCTTTCCCCTCCTCGCCTCTAGATCTCTCTATCTTGCCTGTCAATTTTGAAGGATTTCTTCCTTTTAGTTCTTCGGAAATTGCTCCTCCACCTAGCAGTCTTGCCACCACTCCCTTTTTTTCTCTCACAATGTAGTCCCCCCACCAATCTCATTGAAACCTCCTCACTTGGCCACAATCCCCTTTGTAAAATCCCACTCATTCTCCCAAGCCCAACCACCCATGTGCTGCTGGAAAATGAAGGAAACCCTCAATTAAAGAAAATAAGGGACAACTCTCCTTCATTTTGAGTATCGAGATCAAGATTTACAAAGTCGTTTAAATGTATGAGTTTGCTTTGATGGGTTGTGCTTGTGGTCATCATTTTAATGGGAAGTCAATATTAGAATGGATGATAAAGGAGTAGGGGTATCATTCAATTCACTACCAACTTTCAACTACCAGTAAGAGGTTGGATCATTTTATTTTTAAACAAGTCTAAAGAGATTCATTACAGTTTGAATAAGGTTTGGAGTATTGACTCCACCCATTTCATGATTAATCATTGGACCCCACTTTTTGATCCCACTTGGATAGAAGCTAGACAAGGCCCTTATTTGGGTTTAACTTCCGAAACTAAAAGTATAATTCTGGTCAAAATAGGCTCTTAGGGAAACTAGAAACAAGCTAGGGGAATGATTGTAGGTTGACCTCACATTCAAAGACTATGTGGAGATGAAGGTGGCAAGGGTATTGGTAAATTTGGATATCACATATGACTTATGGGGTGAAATAAAGCTCTAAAATCACGGCATCACTTCTCTTCATAATTTACGTTATGAGGGTATCCCCTTTAGATGTCCCAGATGTCACAAGCATTCCCACATTGCTATGGATTGCTCACTGGGGTTCCATGGCATCAAAAGGAAAGTACAAGCCCTCATCTCCCAAGATGAAAAAGAAAGGATTTGTCCCGATGATGATGACTCCTTCCATCCTCTCTATAACTATCTCAGCTACCCCTACTATCTTGATGGCTTCAACTCCCGAACTCATTGCAATTGTTCTTATGATTATTGATTGGGCTTCCACAAAGCAAAAATCTAATCAACTTGTTAGAGTCGGTCTAGTTATCACTCTGTCAGAGATCAAAGCTCTTTATGCATTTCATGTTTAGGTGTCCCATCAGTTTTGACCAGTTACATTTCATTAGGCATGCCATAACTCTGATGGAGCGGTTTGTGTCAATCATTCCCCTCGTGCTTGGCACTGCTGGTTCAGGTCTATTCATTAAAATAAGCCTTCAAAGGTCATTTACAATCATGTTTTAAATTTTGAGGTCTTAGGTCTAGGGTTGAGTCAATTTTGTCTTGAAAAGTCTTAGAAGACCAGCAGGCCATAGGGATGTCTTTGATAGATTATCATTTCAATAATTTTCATCATTGTACAGCTGAATTAGGACTTCTCTTCAAAACTCTGTTTTGAAGATAAGTCGCCATCTCTTTTTTGTAAAAAATTGTCAAAATTTTCAATTCTTCAATTGTTCAAGTGCAGCCTTGATCTCCTTTGCCGGAGCATATCACAGCTATCCCTGCAAACAAAAATCAACAAAGAACTTCAATCCAAACCTCAGAAAAGCATGAGAAAATAAAAAAGCATCATTGTATTAAAAGACCAAAAGTTAAAGTGCCCAAACTTTACAAAGTGGGTTTTTTGAAATCAATTTATTCAAATTAGATATTTTGGTTGTATATAAGGTGAAAACAAGTCATACCAAAATATCTTTGTGACTATTTTATGCCCAAATATACCAAAAAAAATATCCATTATTTTGAGTGATTGACCGGAGAATCCACAGTTGTATCATTTTTGAACCGACGTTTCGAATCCCAAGTGGGATCCATCTTTAGGATGAGAGATTGATGATGACAGAAGAGCAGCGGAGAGGAAATAAATAGATGAAGGATGGAAATTTTATTGGAAAACCACACAGGTCGGCTAAGTTAATGATTATTTATTTTTATTAATATGATTTAATTTTTTAATTTTTATAATGCTTTATTTTGAGAATATTAATCTTAATAAGAAAATTGATTTCAAAATAATTATATTGAATAAATTGATTTTATTAATATTATTAATCTT
>APFE031010507.1:384535-399364 GCA_000404065.3 Pinus taeda
CTATCAAATATTGAAGAAAATAAGGGGTACGTAGGTACACCTTACAGAAGGTGCGTACACGTAGGCCGGTGTTACATAAAGTGCGTACATACCCGCAGTTATCCCATTCATGAGGTGCGTACCCTAGTGCACACACTTCAAGGAAGTAAAACACGCACACGTGGGGTTTCTTATGTTTAACCCTTGGTATTTAGCCGACGGTATTGTGTTATTATGGTTTTGGCCCGTGGTATTGATCCATGATTTGAGGAAGAGCTTGCCTATATAAAGCAAAGGAGATCATTTCACTTGAGCATGCTTTTGGGTTGAATATCTTAAGAAGCTAGATCTGAAATTCTAGTGATGAGTTATGAGAGATAGCTAGATCTAAATCAAGGAGAAACATGAGAACTACAAGTCAGATCTACTAATGGGTTGATATCTCCTCGGCGCATGTTCAGATCTGTAGATCTGACAGTCTGGGTTATTCTTGAAGTCTTGAAATTATCTATACCTGCAGGTACACAAGTACAGTGAAAGAAAAGTGCGGAGATACGCAGGCACAGAAGCGCTGCAGGTGCACAGATACTCAGTCCCAGAAGCGCTGCAGATGCGGAGGGGCGCAGGCAGTTCATTTGACACAGAGCGCACGTACGGAGGAAGTTTGTGAGGCAGAGTGCGCACGTACGTAGGGAAGTAGTTGGAAACAGTGTGTACTTATACGCAGCTGTTATATGGGTGAAGCTGCGTACTTCTCATGAAATCTACTTAGCTATCCATGTTTATCATTGCTGTGTTCTGGGTTGAAGTGATGTCTGATTTCTAGTATTAAGTTCTGATAACAGCAGTGATTGATTAAATGTTTATACATTGATGGATGAATGGATCAGGTTCTTAATGACTCATCTTTATGTAATATGATGGACTAGATCTGGTTGATGACTCACTTGTATATGTATTGATCTAGTTCTTGGGTAATTCAGAAGATTTTTTATGTGCTTCAATGTTGTTGTTGGGTCCAGTATGAAAATTGGATTAAACGTGGCCTTTTCAGATTATGTGTTGTGCTTTAGTGTATCCAGTATGAAAATTGATGAAACGTGGTACCTGGAGGAGAGAAGATTGTAGGCCGGCGCCTACGTACTAGTACTTAAGCTAGTACAAAAGCAAAGGGGAATCTTTGGAGCATTGTAGCAGGTAGCAGCCTGCGTACTAGTAAATGGATCGGCTAGTACAAGAGCATAGGGGGTTGTAGCTCCCGTACTGGTATAAGACTGCACCAGTACAAATATTGTAAAAGGATTTTCTTATTAAGAAGAAGATTGAGATGACTTGCAGCAGGTGGTTTTCTCCCGCATTGGGTTTCCACCTTATATCATGGTGTTCATGTGTGTGCCTTATGTGTGATGATCTATTCTATGTTACTGCATCTGTTAACTGATAATATGGTTGATAATGTTCTAATGCACTCATTGAAGATCAATTAACTTAATCATAAGAAGTTGTGGAGGTAGCATATATGAATGATTATGGAAATGAAAAAGTTTTATTAATGTGATAATACTGATTCACCCCCCCCTCTCAGTATTATTTCCATCAGTTTTCTAATCATACCTTGACATGTGTGCCCCGCATACAAAATGGTGTTGCTGATGGACTTGCTAAGGCACCAAGCAATTTAAAAATTCCAATGAATTCTAGCAACAAGTTTGACATTGATGTGAAACATCGTCCCACCGTTCCAGACAATCAGCGATGTTGGCAAGTTTTTCAAGATGATGAAGAGATCAATCAGTTTCTGCAAAATAAGGGTAAGTTCAAAGATACCTCAATAGATACTGACCATGATGATGGTAGTGATAATATACAAGTAAATCAAATGGACGTGCTGCAACTTAAAGAAAACATTATTCGTAAGGGATTGATTCCTTTAGAGGAGCTGTTTGACCAAGATGATGTGGCCCGCAAACCGACATTGAGACCAAATGAAAAGGGTGTTGAAGAGGTAAACATTCAGACAATTGAGAATCCCAAGAAGGTAAAGCTGTCAAAGTCATTGTTACCAAAGGTAAAAGCAAAATATGTGAAATTGCTGTCTTTATTTTCTGATGTTTTTGCATGGGATTACTCAGATCTAAAAACATATGACACAAATATCATTCAGCATACTATTCCTATTAAGCCAAATCAAAAGCCTTTTCGTCAAAAGTTGAGGAGAATCAATCTGAAGCTGCTGCCATCAATTGAGAAAGAGTTAAACAGATTGTATAAGTTAGGAATCATTATGGCTATCCGATTTTCATATTGGATATCAAACTTGGTGCCCGTAAGGAAGAAAACAGGTGCGATCCATTTATGTATTGACTTCAGAAATTTGAATAAGTTGTCCTTAAAAGACAATTATCCGCTGCCCAAAATGGACCATATATTGTAGAGAGTAGTTGGAGCATCAAGGATGTTACTACTCGACGGCTATTCAGGATACAATCAGATTTTAGTGCATGAAGATGACCGTGACAAGACAACGTTCACCACTCCATGGGGAATATTTCATTATGCAAAGATGCCGTTTGGTTTGAAAAATGCAGGAGCCACCTTTCAGCGCCCAATGGACATTGCTTTCGCCAATGAGAAAGATGTATTTTAAGTTGTTTATCTTGATGACTTAACTGTGTTTTCAAATTCGGATGAGGAACATTTGTATCATTTGAAAAGTGTTTTCCAAAAGTGCAGAAAATATGGCATTTCGCTGAATCCGAAAAAGAGTCTTTTTGCCATGGATGATGGCAAACTTCTTGGCCACATCATATCTAAAGACGGCATCCGTGATGACCCTACACGTGTTGAAGCCATTCAGCAAATTGAATAGCCCTGGAACAAGAAAGAAATACAGTCCTTTAATGGTAAACTGAATTTTCTGCGTCGCTTCATTCCAAATCTAGCAGAGCATCTTAGAGAAATCACGAGCATGCTGAAAAAGGATAGTTAGGTAAAGTGGACTGAGGAGGCAGTGAAATCATTTTATCTAGTGAAATTAGCTCTTTTTTCAGCTCCTATTTTGATCAGCCCAGACTACACACAGGATTTTATTTTGTTCTCATTTTCTTCTGAGCACACTTTGGCAGCTGTACTAATGCAGAAGAGGGAACGGGTTGAAAATCCCATTTCTTTTTTTAGTCGGATTATAAGAGATGGAGCATTTAAATATAACATCATTGAGAAGCAAGCACTTGCGCTTGTAAAGGCCTTGAAAGATTTCCATGTGTATATATTTCATTCCCATATTCTAGCTTATGTTCCTAATGCAGCAGTTAAAGATATTTTAATACAGGAAGATCCAGAAGGCAGACAGGGTAAGTGGATTGCTGCGTTGTTAGAGTATGATGTAGAGATTAAACCCACCAAGCTGATCAAAGGGCAAGGACTCGCCAAGTTAATGGTTGAAACAAATTTGCAAGTTCTAGACATAAATTTGATCGCTGCCATGTTTGATGAAGATGAGGAGAATTCATCTGTTTAGGTATCTGAAATGTTTCTTTCTTCTCCTTGGTATGCTGACATTTTATATGTACTTCAGCACTTGTCTTCACCTCCCGTAATGCCTAGAAACAAAAGTAGAACTTTGAAATTGAAAGTTGCAAAATTCTGCATACTAGATTCAGCATTGTTTTGGAAAGACCCTTGTGGAATGTTATCGAATTGTTTGGTCGAGGAGGAAGTCAAAAGAGTCGTGGAAGACTTTCATAGAGGGGACTGTGGAGGTCATCTGTTTTGGAAGACCACAAAAAACAAGATTCTAAGGGTAGGCTATTATTGGGCTTCATTATTTTCAGATGTATATAAGGATGTTAAAAATTGTCATGAATGCCAAATTTTTTAAGGCAAGCAGAAGCTTCAGCATTTGCCTCTCAAACCAATTGAAGTCAGCGCACCTTTTCAGCAGTGGAGATTGGATTTCATTGGGGAAATTCATCTGGCATCATCAGGATAGCATCGATGGATATTGACAGCCAGAGACTACTTTACAAAATGGATTGAAGGAATTCCTACTTGACAAGCTACGGATGAGGTACCTATTTCTTTTCTTGAAACCAACATTTTGCCACGTTTTGGATGTCCAAGTAAGTTAATCATAGACAATGCAGTAGCATTTAACTCGAAAAGGATGGTTGAGTTTTTCTATAAGTATAATATTAGCTTGGGACATTCAACTGCATACCACCCTCAAGGAAATGGATTGGCGGAGTCATCTAATAAATCTTTGGTCAATATCATTAAGAAATTGTTGGAAATCAGTAAAAAGGGCTGGCACAAAAAGTTGATAAATGCACTATGGGCTAATAGGGTGAGTTAGAAAAAGTCTATTGGCATGTCTCCTTTCGAGTTGGTGTACGGAACAGATACGATTTTTCCTACTTCTCTTGCTATCCCGATAGTGAAATTGCTTCAAGAAGCAGGTAGTGAGGAAGATCCTATACAGAGAAGGATTAATCAGATGATTCATTTATAGCAGACATGGGAGGAGGTATTTCAAAACACTTGCAAGTTACGGGAGCGGATAAAAAATATTTATGACCGTAAAGCAAAGGCGGACATATTTCAGCTAGATGAGATAGTTTTGAGGTGCGATGCTCGACATGGAGACAAGGGAAAGCATGGAAAATTTGAAAATTTATGGAATGGTCCTTACTAGATTGCAGCATATTGTGACCAAAACGCTTTCCTTCTCAAAGAAATGAATGGAGATGAATGTCTTGGAGGGCCGATTAATGGTCGGCTGTTAAAGAAATACTACTTCTGAGTATTTTCTTCTCATCACATCATCATTGTAATATCATTTTACTTTTGTTCTATTGCACATGTAAAATAACTTATCATCTTTAGTCTAGGGCCCGAGGTGAAGGCTATAATTCTGAAAATGAAGGTTAGTTAGTCTAAGTTTGTCAAGTCATTTGTCTAAATATTTAAGTTTCGAGTCTAGTTTGGTCAAAGTGGTTTTTGTTTTTCAGTCAAATTCTCAAGATTTTGTGTTGAAATAATGACTCCATAGCCCAATGGATGAAGGCACTGTCTAGCTCTTACTGAGATCTGTGGTTCTTAGCATCTCCAAGGAGCTACTATCCCCATTGGAGCCAATGTTAGAGTCGGTCTAGTTATCCCTCCATCAGAGATCAAAGCTCTTTATGCATTTCATGTTTAGGTGTCCCATCAGTTTTGATCAATTACATTTCGTTAGGCATGCCATAACTCTGATGGAGTGGTTTGTGTCACTCATTCCCCTCGTGCTTGGGACTTCTGGTTCAGGTCTATTCATTAAAATAAGCCTTCAAAGGTCATTTACAATCATGTTTTAAATTTTGAGGTCTTAGGTCTAGGGTTGAGTCAATTTTGTCTTGAAAAGTCTTAGAAGACTAGCAGGCCAGAGGGATGTCTTTGATAGATTATCATTTCAATAATTTTCATCATTGTATAGCTGAATTAGGACTTCTCTTCAAAACTTTGTTTTGAAGATAAGTCGCCATCTCATTTTTGTAAAAAATTGTCAAATTTTTCAATTCTTCAATTGTTCAAGTGCAGCCTTGATTTCCTTTGCCAGAGCATATCACAGCTATCCCTGCAAACAAAAATCAACAAAGAACTTCAGTCCAAACCTCATAAAAGCATGAGAAAATAAAAAAGCATCATTGTATTAAAAGACCAAAAGTGAAAGTGCCCAAAATTTACAAAGTGGGTTTTTTGAAGTCAATTTATTCAAATTAGATATTTTGGTTGTATATAAGGTGAAAACAAGTCTTTTTGTTCACCACATATCAGAGCAAGAGCGTGTTGAATATTGGAGGGCGAAAAACCAAGTTACATACCCTTGAGGCAAAGTTGAAGGTGCATGCTACGCATAGAACCTGCGCGCTACGCAATGGGCAGTGCGCTACACATTAGGCGCGCACATCCTTTTAGTTAAATTACATAGGCGCTATGCACTGGGTAGTGCACTACGCATTGAACCTGTGCGCTACACACCCATTCCAACATTATGTTTATGCGCCTAAAACGTGTCAAATCGCCTCCGAAACTGCAAGTAGGTGTTTCTTTGACTCAATCAATCAAGTTGAATATTGTCTAATGTGTGTTTGAAGAGTGGAAGTGGTGTGTTGGGTATAAGGAAACAAATCAAACCCTAGGACCTTATCAAAATATTTGTAAAGGCTATTAAAATTTTGTATAGGGTATTAAAAGACATGTGAGTAATTGATGAAGATTTTTCTCCCTTCCCTTGGTAAAATATAGCTCCTTGCCCATTTTAAAGCTTAGAGCCAGTAGCACTTCATACCAAAATATCTTTGTGACTATTTTATGCCCAAATATACCAAACAAAATATCCATTATGGCATAACTCTTATGATGCTTCAGTCGGTTTTTTGAGGATGCACTGAAATTGGGTTTTCATCACACCTACAACATACATATTGCAGTCCTCCTACTGCAGCTATTTTGTTCTCAAAACTATGTCAGATATAGAGTCAGTGTATGAGCAAGAGAATGACAGTGATTCCACAATAGAGGGAAATTTGCCACAAATGCCTCGCAGAGGTGCCAAAGGTGGTAAACATCTCAGAGAAGAGCCCATTTCTGTGGTACAATTGCAGGCTTGCCCACTTGCCATGTATTGTTTTCGCCATCAATCATGCTATCATTTTTGTGAGCTAATTTCACAATTTCAGCATCATCTTGAATTAGCTCGATTGTTTGTCCTCCATTTACAGGATGGCCATGTAAACCTCGCTGGAGTTAATTTCATTTTGTCACCATATACTATTGCAGAGGCCACTGGGATACCAAATATTGAGGAGCAATGGAATAAGCGTCAGCAGCTAGAGAAATCATATTATGAGCCATATATTAAACCAGGGTATATGAGGCACTTGAGCAGAGTTTTTCCTTTCCACTGCCTGAATGATTAGTTTGCACCTTTGATGAAACTCATCATTCAGTATTTCAGTTGTGAGGGCAGATTCTCGTGTCTTTATGCATACCATGTCCGTTTGTTGTTGCATTTTACAATGGTGCATCTGATGAACATTCCATACTTTATGTTTCGCAACATAGAGAGGATGGTGCCTTTAGTGCAAAGGAAGAACCTAGCACATCAGCATAGGAGCATATATCATTATGCATTGATCAAGATCGTGGTGATTCATCAGTTGGCACAACAGGGCATTACATGGGAGGATTTTATTTCTTGTGACCTCTTTGCAGCGCCTCAGCCACCACCAGAGATAGTTCATGATGAGGGAGGGCCTTAACAACAGTTTGACATTCCTGACACCAATCATGTATATGCTTCAGCATATGTGACATATCAGCGAGGCCACAGGGCCTTATTTGCATCTGCACGACGAGTACTATCTCCGCCCGAGGTGGAAGGGGTCTTGTTGACTTCATCAGCACAACGAGTATTATCTCCAGATCATGTGGAAGGGGTCTCGCCTCCGTCTCCAACACAGGTATAGATCCAGGACAGGGGCAAGAAACCCATGGTTGATGAGGGTCCTTCAGCAGGCCAGGACACAGATATCATTGATGTTGATTCTAGCTCCCCTAGCTCGGAGCTAAAGGATATCATCCGAGAGTAAAGGGCTGAGAATGAGTCACCGCAAAAGAAATTGCAGTTGGCTAAGTGGGTGATCAACTATTTGGAGCAGCGCAACAAATAGCTGGAAGATGAGCATGAACTTTATGAGCTGCGGAAAATCTGGGAAGACCGGGAATTGGCCCGAAGGAGACCTAGTGATTTGACACCTATTGATCAAGAATCAATGCTCATACAGGTAAACACTCATTTGGAGAAGTTGTTGGCGAAGGAAAATAGGGACAAGGACATGCTTCGTCACATGAAAACTCACTATTGGGCTCGTATGCATGTTTGCAAAGCGAGAATGAAAATCCTGAAGAGGCGTTTGAGCAAAGCGTAAAAACAACGCAAAAGGCCTGATCTGCTTTGAGTTTTGGCCGAGGCTTCATTACTTGAGCATCATACATGATGGAGGGTCTTCACTCGAAATTTGGGCAAATTTGGAGAAAATTTTGTCGTTTCAAAATTTTTGGCTTGTGAAACAAGTTTTTTGGTTCTACGCGTAGCGCGCAGCGCGCTACCCTGAAGATTGGGAGGTCCAAATGACAAATGGATTGTAGTTTTGGATTTGTCATGAAGAAATACACATGTTCAGCCATTTCCAAAGCATTTCATTGAGATCTGGATGGTCAAAATGTCCAAAAACATCATGAAAACCACCTTGCTGCCACCTTTTCCAACAACAGGAAGTACCTCCGGGCGAATTCTGTTTTGATGGGGAAAATGAGCTCCAAATTAGTAGATTCCACTTGGGTTGGAAAGTAGACATCCAAGGATTTCCAAATAGCTTTCATGAGCTCAATTTGGATGTCGGAAAGTGCCCCAAAAACAAGCTCAAATGTGTGCTATGCATAGGGATCAGGGGTGCTACGCATACAGTTTTTGGCTCAGTTTTTCACCTTCAGCTCAGGGATTCAACTAGTTTTCACTAGTTTCACTCTTTGATGTAATTTTTGACCCAACATGATGTAATTTGATGTATGTAAGGTAACATGGCACTTATCTACCTCCTTCTAGATGTTTCATACACAAATTAGCAAGAAATTAATGTAACGAATCAATTTCCTTCTTTTTAGAGGCAGGTTGTTTGGTCATCTAGATTCTTGCTCCATGTTTAGAATTTGTTCAAATTGCTCCTAGAAGGATGAGCTCTACCCCTAGAGGTTAGGGAATGAGGATAACTTGGTCTATATATGTAAATTTTCATTCAATAGGAGAGGTTGGACTCTTGGGAATAGCTTGAGACTATATTGTACATATCTTATCTGCATTTTGGCAAAGGAAAGACCAGGGTTTTGCAGCACTATTTGGGATTCATGTGGCTTTATGTGTTGATGGTGTGTTTCTCTTAGTACTTGTAAGTTGTGTATGTGTACCATTTTCCTTATTTAATCTTCTGTAATTAAACAAATGAAGTGTTAAGGTAGAATCCATGAACTCACTATGCTCTGCCTTTAAATTTGTTTAATTTTCTATGTTTTCTTCAATTTAAGGAGAATCCTTGAGACTTCCTTTCTCTCCTTATCTCCTCACCATTCTGATCTACCCATCTCACTTGCTTTAAGGCATCAAAGCAATCGCCTATCTTGCCCCATGTAGACCTCTGCAAAAATTGTGCCTCATCCCCGCACCCAAATTTGCCTTTCCCTTGAATTCAACAAAACCTTTAAAAATCAATTCTAAACCCTTTAATATTCATACCTAGCCTAAAATTAGTGATGAATTCAGTCATCTTGACCTCGTTGATTATCTTTTGTCGAGATTGACCCAGAGAGAGCCCTCTCCTGTCCTCGTAGGGCTAGCTACAAGGCTGAGCGTTGTTTGATGTAGCCTTGAGTCTTACCTTATTTCAGCCTAAGGTAGATTTAAGCGCTAACACAACCACAACTCCACTTAGCCACTACTTTGATGGTGCCACCTTTGGGTACTCTCTCTTCACCCGTCTCTTTAACTTATATTCTTAGTTTTATTTTGGAGTTGGGGAAATATTGGAATACAATAGAACATGAACTCCTTTTATCTATGTTATTGAAATGTTTGAAATTGAAATGAACACCTTATATATATAACAAAATTTTTGAAATTGAATCTCATTGGGAAGAAAAAGTTTTATATTCCATTAGGATGGAAATCCATCTCTTTATCTTTCCTTTTTAATGAACTATCTCACTTTTTGAAACCTTCACATCTTTGCTCTAATTCATAATTCATGGAGGTCGACATTTTTGCCCCCCTAGTACCTACTTTCAAGCCCTTTGTTTATGTAGGTATAGTTATGCTCTACCCCACTTTTATAAGGTAAAATCCAAGTCGTGCATTTCTTTTTATCTGAACTTAGTGACTGAAAATCATCCATCTATATTCACCATACTCAATCGGTCTAGTGTTCGATGGTACATGAGCCTAGCAGCATAGGTGTGCCTTCTCGGTGTCCTCAACGACAAAGGTGAGAAAGGATGAGGCATATGTTGGGGTTATGAATGCCTACAATGGTAGATAAGTAGAAGGAATCTCATCTCTCTCCTGCAAGTCCTTGGAATCCTACAGTCATGAGTTCAACTATCCCGATTAGGTAGCTGAGGTTCATGCACTGTGATGAGAAGGGAAAATTTTAGAATGAACCCGAGGCCTCACTACTCTTTGGCTAGTCAAAGGGCCCATCAGTGTCATTTCTATTTGCGACCAATGGTGCATTTATTAGGAGGTCAATTTCATTTGAATTGGAGGCAAAAACACTTCAAAGTTACCAAAATTATCTGAAGGACAAACTCAATTACTAGAATGCCAAGCCCATCAAGTATTTTGACCATATTTCTGAAGGGGCTAAATCTATCTAGAGGTGGATTGATTATCATAGAGGTCAAATTATTTGGTTAGGGAAAGATCATTGTTTTCTGAGGTTGTATATTTAAGAAAAGAGTAGAAAAATATGTTGAAGGTTCAAATGTTTTGGAAGACCAAGATCAGCTTCTTCTAAAGGCCGAGTTGTTTCATTTTTTCCAGATCTATAAACCAAGTTCAACAATGCACTGTAAATATTCATATTAAGATAATATGATCTACAAACCACTTGAATTATTTCAAATTAATGAAGGTCCACATGAAATTCTATAAAATTCCATTGATAACATTGATACATTCCAAGAAAATAATGTTCTTTTTGCCTTGGATCATTGGCCAAAATTAGGAGTGTGATTTAAATGGGAGGAGCGAGACACTTAGATTTCACCACAAATTTGTTTACATTGTCTCTTGTGGATGGGGTTGTGGAATGGTAGAAAGGATTTCTTGATAATTAATTTAATGCATACCCCTTCAAAATACTTTCCTTGAGAAATATGGAGAACGAAAATATAATAGATACTTATTTGTTGCTCTTAGTAGTTCTAAAGGAAATCAGACTGAAACTATAGAAGAGTTTAATAAGTGGTTTAACCGGATTGTGCACAAATTACCATGCAAATATTAAAAGTCTAGAGGCAACCATACTTATCTATTACCTTGATTCAATTGATGGAGAGATCTATTTCCAAATCAAAGAAAATGATCCCCAGAACCTCAACGCAATCCAAATTTGTTGAGTTTACAATACCATGTTCTTGCTTAAGATAAATACTTCAAATTATATGATGGCCCATTTGTTAGTCAATTTCACTTTCATTAGCACTGAATCATTATCACATTGATATCAACATAAGAAAGAACATATGATTGAATTAGAAGACAAGTGAAGACAAGAGAACACAATAATTGGCACAACCCAAGGAAAAACCCCAAAACGGGGAAAACCCTTGATCAAATATTCTTATTATCAATATGAAATGTTCAACAGAGAAAAATACAAAGAGAGTATAATCAATGTGAAGGTTGGCTTGCCAATATGATGACTAGAAACACTAACCATGTGCCAAATATATAGCCTAGACAAGTTTGCAATTATGTCTTCAAATAATAGAAGAGAAGTTCTGCCCTAACCACTAGACAATAGTATTCAATGTTGCAACTCAATAGTTTCCAAAATGAGCTCGGCCCTACTTTACTTCAAGTAGCTTCCTTTTGCTAATTATAAAGAGGCCAACATAGTCTCAAATTGAGCAGTGAAGCTTTGTCAAAGGGTTGACGAGTTCTGAGGTTGGATATCTGCAATTAGGGCTTGTAGATTAGCCCAAAGCTTGAGACACTTTTTGCGGTCCTTCCTTTACAAAAACCTGATCTAAGGTTTTGTGCTACAAACAACCTCCATCAAGGTTTCCTATCTACTTGTTTTGTGCCTTGTTCTGCTCCTTAGAACAACCTTTAGGTCCCCCGTCCAAGACTCACAAATCCGGTGGCCCTCTTAAAATGATTACAAGAAGATTCATCCTTTAAGAGAGATGAAAGCTCACAAAAATTATTTGCACTGACCTACAGCTACCATGTTGCTTCAAGATCGAATCTATGGAAGGAAGAACACACAAAAAACATACCCAATACTTGTCCTCCTAGGTCCTTCAAGCTGCGGCAACCTCAGAAATATATTAGAGCCCTTGAGTTGTGTCAAAGGAGGTTGAAAGGCGTCTCATTATATACAATTCAATGGGGTTTAATGTTAGAGAATCTAGGGAAAACTAGCATTTTCATGATTCTTCATGACTTGATAACATTTTGTGAAGACTTTTACTTTTTCTAGTTTAGCTTATGCTTCTTATTCTTCTTATTAGTGCATATGTGTGTAATTTATCAAACTACTACCAAAACAAAATAGCTAGAACACAAGGTTTGGCTCTCTGCTAGGGACAAACCCTATCCACTCTTGAGAGGGAAACCCTTTGTAAGATTTCTCTTATTTAAGCTTCTTATTTGAAAAACTGGCAAACCCTAGACCCTTAACTATAGAATCCTCTGAGCACTAGTCAAATCCATCCTCTTTCTTCACTATAGCTTCTGGCACATGAACCTCTGTCTTTTGACACTTTTGATCCTTAGTACTTTGTCCTTCTCTGCAGTTCTAAGTTAAGAAACCCTAGAATATTAGTGCTTCTCTTCTTCACTATAAGGACGACCTTCTTCACTTTCCTTGGAGACCTTGTAGACCTTGTTATACATTCAAATGAGGTCTCTCAATATGCTGCGTTTTTTTGTTGTCAAGTCTGCAAAAATATACTTCTAAAGTCCTCTCACATGTGGATAGAAACCCTAGAACAGTCCTTCTTTCTTCCCTAGATGGGGAGGCCTAATAGAGCTCAGGTATTAGCCCAAAAACAAACATATTTATCTTATGATTTCTTGTTTTACTTGACCATGGACAGGTCCTTTCTTCCTTTCATGTGTGGATGTTGATGTGCTAAAAGACAACCCAGTACCTTCGTTGTTTTGTATTCTTGTCTTGCTACACTTGTAGATTTCCTATTTCGACTTTCTTGTCTCTCTCTGCTTGCAGATTTCAGAGCCAAGTTCCATGTTTAATGAGGAGTGGAAAACCTCTACAAATAGAGGTTTGTCCCTCCTCTTTAGCCCGACTGGACTATCTTTTAAGGCCGACTTACAATTTGCATTATAATTCAGTTTTTACCCATCGTTTTGCTACTTGGAGACCACATTGATGCTAGGAGAGGATTTAACAATGCATGGAGGTGTTCCCTTGACCTTGTATGATGTCATACATGATGTAGCATGCCCTCAAAGGGTCTTATCATAATTACATTTGACATTGACTCTCTAGAAGCACTTGAAAATCTGCTTGACCTATTTTCAGTGAGCAGGAAACTCATTGACAAATAATACAAAAATAATTTCCCTTTTCTTGAATAAGTACAAATATCAAAATTGAATTTATGAGGACCTATCTTGGTTACATTTCCTTCAAAATTGAAGATACATGACTTTTGGGCTTATTGAGCTAATAGATAGGTGAGGCCGACCTTGATGATTTTATATGATAGAAACATAAATTCAAAAACACACTTTTCCTTAACCAAATTCAATGAACTTTAGGTCTATTTTGGTCCTCTTGGAAAGAGGAATTCAATGCCATAATTATCTTCTTCAAGGGACCTACCCAAAGTGGAATTTGGCCATCGTTTTCAATTTTAACACTCCCTCTGAACTAGGGAAAATTCCACTTGGTAATCCATCCAACATCAATTATGCCATCGTGTCATCATGAACCATCTCAATATCTCTTATCTAGTTTGCTATGCTAAACACTGATATGAATAATAAATAAGAACTGATTGGGAGTGAGTCACAATACCTTGTCACTCTCCGTTGACAAAATTCAATCCATATAACTAAATGGTGGATCAGACTTGATCCCAAGTGGTCAAGTTGAAGAAACATCATTCATCCTAGACATAGGGAGTATGACAATACATGCATCCATTGGTAGTGCTTTGCTCCCAAACCATTTTTTCCAACTCATTGGCTAGATGAGAGGTACTTCCCATGTGTCTTGAAATACATGGGTAGGATGACACAAGAACATCAACAGGGAAAAGAATATATCAAATTCTACTCACAACCACTTATAGGGAAAGGGGAACAACATCCTACAAACACATGTCATAATCACATGTATAGAAAGGATCAACCACATCCTACAAACACATATCACAATAATCATAGGGAAAGGATAAACCACATCCTACATGCATGGAAAACAACAGTAGTAGGAAGGATCCTACACCTAGCGAAAGGATGAACCACATCCCACCTACATGTCAACAACAAATCGTAGGGAAAAAGCATCCTACATCTGGGGAAAGGATGAACCACATCCCATTGACATGTCAACAGATGCCTATATGCATCTCTCACTAGGGTATCTACAGGAGAAGGTGAACCACTCATCCTGCTCGTATGCAATAGGAGGAGGTGAACCACTCATCTTATGCATATGTCATCAATAGTAGGGGAAGATGAACCACTCACCCTACACACATGTCAACCACCATAGGATATTATAGGGGAAGGTGAATGATTCATCGTGTACAGAACACACCAATATGGGAAGGTGAACCACTCACTCTATGGTCACTCATTGTAGGTTTTAACCCCGTACAGAAATTACCTGCATACAAATTCTAAATCACAGGAAAAATAAAAATGCAAGAGCATAACACATAAAACACATATACACAGAGATTTCCGACTGGATCCCAAAACCGGGACTACCAATTTGATTTTTCATTATGTTCCTTTCAATGTTACAATACATATTTATACATGCCAAAGCATCCAAT
>APFE031010507.1:399720-435314 GCA_000404065.3 Pinus taeda
CCCCCCCTCTAACCCTCCAGTTCACTACGTAGGTTATTCGTGGAAAGAATATAAGACAACCCAACACTCATAGCTCAATAAGTACCCCCAGCCCCTAGAAGCTCCCAGAGTTCAATGTTCAACCAGGACCCTCATAGGAGGGTCTATCCACGACTCCCATTCTCTCCCCGAAGAAAGATAATCTTGACCTTACCAAGAGGATGATAGTAATATGCTCATCCAACCAACAATGATGGAGCTTGGTAGCTCTATAATGTACGATATCAAAATAAGGTGGTACCTAATACTTGGAGCTGTTGTGGAACATGGATTCCCTGAAAAATGAACCCGACTAAAAAATATCGCAATACACAATGGTGGTTATTAGTACGTGCCTAAATGGTTCACTGAAGAGCTTCCTCAACCAACTGGCTTCACAATAAGCCATACTTTCTCCTATATACATCCAACCTCAATAGTCCTTCCAAAGCAACCAAATTAAGAGATACAATACTGTATGTACTTTTCCATCCATAACACTGCCAACTGAGCCAGTATCAGAATATCCAATATATGAGGCTTTATCCATAGATCAACTCAGAGTCTTCATAACGAGGCATATGACTGCTATGGTTTCTATTAACAAATACCAGGGATCCTATAAGATATACATAAGAAAACTTGGAATTTTTCCAACTCATCAGACCATTAAGTGCAGGAAATAGTGCAACATGGCTAGGTCTTTCATCTTGACTTTAAAGGTCAACTACCTCTTACATTGATAAATGAGAGGGTCATCAATCAAACATCATCAATAGTTGCATCTTTAAAATTAGCATGGATTGTCTATAAATCCCTCTGAATATAGGGAAAGTGACAATGCCAAAGCATAATCACCAAGCCATTTGTAACCTAACCCTTTTCCTTAGGTCCATGTGACAAAGTCATCAACCATAATCTGTTGCCATGGCTTGTCTTTGTAAACAAACATCCAGTAGGAAGAGTCATCAGGATATACTACTAAGTCATCTGAAGCCTTTCTTGATGAGCTTCTTATGTGAGATACTTTCCATAAGGCACCTGCAACAACGAACTTCTAAGAAGCTTACCTCAGAATAGAAAGAAATCTTTGTAGAATCATCATGGTCCTTCTTCAAGAAAAATGAATAAATAGCTGCATTATCCTCCTTTATAGGAGCATGATGACCATTCAATTAAATTACCCATTCCATGATATCCAAGCATCCATATTCATAAGTCTGTCTTTCATAAGATCTTGGGTTAATGCATCAAGGAGCTCAATAACATAATCAGGATGTCATGATCAGGGTCCTCACAGTTCAATCTGCTTATCATGCTTTTCAAGACATAGGATTTGATATGCTTTCATGCTGATAAGGGTTGTTATAAGGAATATCTCCAAAAGTGCAATGCACTTTTTCTCCTAGTTACTAGACATCCAAGGATACTCAAGGGTACCAATATAAAGGTGTTGCATAAACTTCCATTCCTCTAGCAGCTAGATAAGGATGTAAATGTTTTCCTTAATACACCATCATTTCTTCTTCGATTATTGCTACAATTCACTACATCCAATACCCCCATCATTTCTTTAAATGATTATTGTCATTGCTCCTTCATTCCTCCTACACTTCTCTATTTAGAAACATTTTTGTGATTTCTTAACTCATCAAGTTCTTATAGACATTAAAGTCACAAAGATACTGTCTTATTGATTGTTGTCATGAACACTCTTAGTGGAGCGTCTAGCGTCTCTAAACTTAAAGGCTCTGGTCTAGAATTATATATTAATCAAAAGCATCTGAGACAACTTGCCTACTATTCTCTGTTCTGTATGCGTTAATGATAATTACACCTCAAGTGTAAGGATCCTTTTTGTACTTGAAGCATCTTTCTATCAATAGTACATCACAAGGATCAGGTTGGTTTATGCTTGTATGGATCTCTTCAGGTTGATTGCCTTGATCTACAAACCACTCATTCAATACCATGCCAGCAAACTCTAGAAGATCTCTGTGCTAGCGAAACAGTGTGATCTTCAAAACTTCCTTTCCATAGGTATTCTTTAGTTAGACACACAGGTGGACTATCATGAAAACTTTAGTATTACTATCATATAGATGTTACTATCACAATGGTGATGTGTCAAATTGATAGTCTTAAGAAATTGCTGTAGGGAAATGATGAATTTTCTCTTCCCTTACTACTGTGAAAGGATGCTTGACCTTTTGTAGTAACACTGCTGATATTAATGAAGTCCTTTCAGCTATAATATTGAAACTATCCTTTAAGTTTCTCTACTGTAAAGGACATTTTAGGGATACATATATAGTCATTGAGATGAGCCTTCAACTTTTCCTTCCATCAAAAGTTCACTATAGCTTTCTTTAGGAATTGTTTATTCAAGCTTCAAGAGAATGACTTCAAAATTTCTCTTACTTTTTTGTAGGAAGATAATCACTTTCCACGATGATTCTCAATAAAAAATTCTAAGATGAAGGCCGAGCTTGGAGAATGCCTTTCAGTGGCCTGAACCTTCAAGCTCTTTTCTGAATTGTGCCCTAAACTCTTTTCTACCCAGACAATACAAAATAATTGTCACAGGTCCTTCAGAACTACACAAGAATGATGTCATATATAGTCTTGCATTGAACCTACAGATGATGAGACTTAGCTTAAGAGACCTATAATGATCCTTCAAGACCTGTATAATATTCTCAGATCCAAACCCACAGAGATTAGGCACAAAATTTGTTCTTCACCTTGCAGAATAGTTTCCCATAAACAAGAGAATTATGTTATGTCTTAGATCTTTAGGTCTGCAAAATAAAAAAAACTTCGGTGTTCTGCAATTGATGCCCTAATTAGGGCTTGTTAGTGAGACTTCTTTCTTATACCTCAAGGATGACCATATCCCATATGGACTGCTTGATATTTTTCAGTCTGGGATATATAAAAGGATGTCCTCAAAATACTTCATTTCTTTAGCATGAAGAGAAGCGAATACACCTGAGAAAAATACAGGTTTGCAAAATATATAGCTCCTTGGTATAGAAGAAAAACAAAATAAAACCCTTTTTGTTGTGCGTTAGCATCCCAGGACCACAAATATTTAGAGATAATCGAATTGTCTGTCTTGGACCATTCACTTTTACTAGAGTGCTCTGAGGTAATGCACTTAGGCCTTGACTTGAAATAGGAACTTGGTTCTAGGTACACTACTATGAAACTGACCTTCTTTTCAACCCTCTATGAAACTCTGACAAACCATAGATCTTCATCGTCAACTGTGGCTATTTCCATACATATTCGTCAAGAGAAAGGAGCTATAAATCAAACCTTCTGGAGACTTGGTCTGGTACAAGGTTTCTTTGATTTTTGATTCAAAACAATGAATTCATCCTTTTTTCTGTTGTTTATCAACAAAATTCACTTAGTGATGCTTTCTCTTTCACTCTTGTTTGGTCACTTGAGCTCTAATACCATGTTGAGTTTAGGATGACATGTTCTTGCTTAAGATAAATACTTCAAATTATATATTATCCCATTTGCTAGTCCATTTCACTTTCATTAGCACTGAATCATTATTACATTAGTAGCAACTTAATAAAGAACATATGATCGAATTAGAAGACAAGTGAAGACAAGAGAATAAAATAGTTGGCACAAGCTAGGGAAAAACCCCAAGATGGGGAAAACCCTTAATCAAACATTCTTATTATCAATATCAAATGTTCAGTAGAGAAGGAGAGAAAGAGAGTACAATCAATGTCAAGGTTGACTTGTCAATGTGATGACTAGAACCACTAACCACATGCCAAATATACAACACATATAAGTTTGCAATTCTGTTTTCAAATAATAGCAGACAAGTTCTTCCCTAACTAGTATATAATAGTATTCAAAGCTGCAACTTAATAGGTTTTAACATCCAAAATTTTCTCGGTCCTAGTTTTCTTCAAGTAGCTTCCTTTGCTGATTATAAAGAGGCCAAGATAATCCCAAATTGAGCAGTGAAGCCTGGTCAAAGAGTTGCCTAGTTTTGAGGTTGAACATCTATAGTTAGGGCTTGTATATTAGCCCCATATCTTAAGACACTTGTTGCTATCCTTCCTTAGGAAAACCTGATCTGAGGTTCTGTGCTACAAATAGTCTCCATCATGGTTTCATGTCTATTTGTACTACATCTATTCTACTCTTGAGAAGAACCTTTCGGCCCCATGTCCAAGACTCACAAATCTCATGGCTCTCCTAAAATGATTACAAGAATATTCATCCTTCAATAGAGGAGAAATCTCACGAAAATTCTCCACTGTCACCTATGGCTTCCATACTGCTTCAAGATCGAACCTATGGAAGGAAGAACACACAAACAACTTACCCAATACTTGTCGTCCTAGCTCTTTCAATCTACGACTACCTCAAAGATATATTAGATCCCTTCAGTTGTGTCAAATGAGGTTGAAAGGCACCTTTTTATATAGAATTCAGTGGGGTTGAAGAGATGTGACTTTTGGGCTTATTCAGTTGACATATAGGTGATGCCGACCTTGATGATTTTATATGATTGAAACATAAATCCAAAAGCACAGTTTTCCTTAACCAAATTCGATGAAATTCAGGTTGATTTTGGTCCTCTCCAAAAGATGAATTTAGTTCCATAATTATCTTCTTCAAGAGACCAACCCAAAGTGGAAGTTGGCCCTAGTTTCCAATTTTAACAAAATTTCAACAGTTAAAATTGTGAAGAAGATGACCATTACTTTGGCTCCATGCAACATCACTTGCAAGCAGATAAAGCCCTTCCATGATTCAAATCAATCCTCAAGATTCAATTAGCATACCCTCTATTACATATTTACATCCTACATGTTGAACGAAATAGACAAGTCTGTATTTGTCTAGTCCTTCTTTAATAGGTGTATATTTTAGTCAGCATGGCTAATATGCACACCATGTACTCGATTACATATTGAAATTCAATGGCATTAAATCTGCACAAATAAAACAAATTGAAAGACCTTGAACTTATAACAACCACAAATTTGTTATGTGGTGTACCTTCAAGGTCACCAACCACTCATTTCATCAGGACTGGCAAGTCCCATACAATGGGAAAGCAAGCAGAAGCTGAAACTTTTATTTAATTAATACATACTGGTCAACTGATGGAGGGTCGCTAACAATGACAGCCAAGGCATATATGCTCTCTTGTATATCTTAGCAAGGGGTCATAACTTTATAACTCTTTGGGAAGATTAGTTGTTGTAACCAACACTATTACTAATATAACTACCACTACTTTTATCTGAGTTTTTAGTTTGGAATGTGAAGATGTTTTAAGCTAACTTATTTCAAGTTAACATTTCACTCACCATCAAAGAAGGGAACTCTTCAAGAAAAGTATGTCAGATTAAATATTTTTACACATTTCATAGCAAAACTCAGTAGTGTTAACCTAAGAAAGCCTCCACCTGACTTCTACTTTATTATTACCAAGGTACATCAACTATAACATGGCAGATCAAAACCATTTCTAGAGCATCTCTCATAATCTTTTGCATTATTCTAGCACTTAACATCTACTTGTTCAATGATTTGTTTGTGTGGATGCATGTTAGGATATTTTGCGGGATGTTGTTGTTATCACTATGGAATTTCTTCAAAAATGAAATTCTTTTAGAATTGAGATTCCTTTGGTACTTGCAATTCTGGAATGGTGGCATTTGACACTTATACATCTTCTTTAAAATATCTTGTGCATGGAGCTTCAAATAGCTTATTGTCAAATCTCTACTTGACCTCAATGAAGAAATTTTAGTACCATATAACTTTTTTTTGCATGATAACAAACATCCTAACAAGCTTTTCTTTCTCTAGAACTTATAAATTGTCTATAAATAAGCACCTTTTCAGGTTTAGCAATGAAGCAGGTGTGATGCCCCAAAGTTTCAATTTAAAATTGTTAGAATGGTACCCACAAACAATCAAAAAATACATTTATATCATAATGAATAACCAATTTTCTACCAATACCCTATCCATTCCCATCATGAAAGGCAGGTTGCACTTCCAAACCAAAGAATAGCATTCCATCCTTAGTCCACATTGGCACTAAAATCAGATTTTATAACATACAAGTCCATTGTATTCAATGACCAAATACATGCTCACGCTAAAAATTAAAAACTTGAAGAAAAGTGGCAATCTAAAATCAAAACATCAGTAAGTTAGATGCTTTATTGCATTTTATGAGAAATAATTCTTTTTAGTTACCCATTTTGTTTGGGATACAAATTCTTTAAATGGTGTTTCATGTAATTTATTTGAATTTTGTTGGATTATGATGAAAGAAATTTCTAATTTGTACCTTGGTTTTACATTTTTTGGGATCCTTCTATAGATATTTACGACAAAGCTTGGTGGACCTCAATGCTCTTTTCAACAAAGTAATGTAATTTTCTTTGCTAAACCCTTGGATACACATTGATTTTTAGTTTTGCAAGACTTCATAAATACCATTAGGTTTATGTGTGACCTAATTAGTTATATTTTTTGCATGTGCATGTTGGAGTGTACATCTAAACCAACTTAATCATTTAGTTAAAAAAAAATTAGAATATTAACAAACCATAGTATGACACTTATTATCAATTATGCAAAAATTCCAATCAAACATAAATAATTATATAACATATCACTAAAAAGAGATAACAAGCATTTATGGAAGCCAAATCTACACAATGTTTATTAGCTTTCCATTGACATTGAGAATGTATAGTCTATTTCTATGATTATTGAGAAGTAGGGAACTTTTATAAGTTAATATTTACTCACCTAGTCAATGAGTAACCCTCACGGTCTATAACTTTTACCATCATTTCCCTATTAAGATATTTAAACAAATCACACTTCAAGGACCCCTACAAGAAAAATTTCCTAGGATTTTTAGGTCAATTTCACATGATTTTCTTGAGGGAAGTAGAGCCAATTCCATGATATATTATTTAGGATTTTTATGGTTCAAACAAACTCTCATATTGAGTAAAATTTTCCAGTAAATTCTAGATTGGGGAATGAAAAAAAATGGGGTAAAAGAGAGAAGAATTGGATTTTTTTTTTATTAACAAGGAAGAAGACTAGTGCCTTGATCTGTTATGGGAAAATTATAGCAATGTCTAGCCCCTATTCTAGTCAGCGTATCATTTTGAAAATTTTAATAGATTTTGCAAGAATTCTTGTGTGGGTAAAATTAGGCATCAAATATTCCTATAGGGTTGACTATATCTACCATAGGATTCACACAGAGGAAATGCCATTGTGAAACATATAGATCCTGAAATAGTATCTTGTATGAAATTTGATTTTGTGCCTTTAAGATGCTTCACATACAGTGGGTTGCCTAATGAATCTACAACCTATCAATCATGTGATGCCATTCTTCTATATGTGTTGAGTCTGCCATGTTATACCTTTTGTTTATATGATGTCTCTTGATGAATTAGAAAAGCATTTATTGTTATGTTGTAAGTTTTTCTGGAGAATTTACCAGTGTTCATATTCATCAATGGTTGATATTTTAAATCCTCAACTAGATTCATCTCAGAATGAACAATGGTAAATTCTTTAGGAAACCTACAACCATATATTCCATCCCATAGGAACCTTAAACCTTTCACATTGTTAATTAATAAAATTATTGTGTTTTTTTGTGGTTCCAGTAATCAAAGAAATTGATGTGCTCTCTTTTGGGTTCCATTATTTTGGTACGAGTAAAAAATATTGAACTCCGAAGAGAGGAAGAGTATATGAAAATGTTGTTCTTACATAAAATGTCTTTGAGGAAATCCAACCTTGTTCTAAAAGACATTGCCTTTAAAATGGGCTATGATGAACTCAATTGAAAATGATATGCAAAGTACAGAGTACAAAACACATCTGGTCTTATTGGTTTGCTTTTGTTTTTATCAACATATAGAGCACACACATCATAATCAAGTAGAAGAAGATGGTATTAATAGCCCTATATTCAAGAAGAATGGCATTTTGAAATGAATATAACTTGTTCCGATTCATGACCATAGTGGCTTTCTTTGACTCAAATGCTTCCTGAGTTGACAAAACGATAGAGGAGCTCTGTGCTAGGCAATTATGAGTTGGCTAAAGCTCCTCTTGGTAAGTAGTGAATTGAAGCTAGTACTAGCAAGCATTATCAGTGAGCTATTGTACTGATACTTGCTTTATTCAAATGCTTCAACTTGAGTTTGTGTATGAGTATCAAGTCCTTGCAAAGCAAGACTTTGGTCATCCATTAAATAGTTTCTATTGACCAAATGACAAAGTCATTGCGTTGCCAATGTCATTTGTTTTATTTTGAATATTATCTAATTGAGATGATATAGTGCTAGCCACTTCAATGATTTTCTTTTATATCTTTGATGTTAATTGTTGAAGGTACCCTATTTCATGTCCTAATCTTCCATAGAATGTTTGAAGATCAACCATACTAGTATCCACAATCTTCTGCATATCAAACTACTGTTCTTGAAACTTGAATGCCAATTATTTGTTGCGATTGCTCCAAAAAATAGAATTGCACTAATATATAACATTTTTCATTTTATCTTATAGAAGTGTTGTATTTGATCCAGTAGTTATGCTTGAGAATAAATAGAGTCTAGGGGATTATGGTTTTCATTAGAGTGCTCGAACTGAGAATTTGGTTGCTTCTCTCTTTTATCGAATTTGTTCAGTACCCGATGAGCGTATGACTTCAACTCATTGACAAACCTTTATGTATATTGCTTGAATGCATTTCTCTGCAAAAGATGGCACATAGATCTTGTACCCTGTATGCAATAATCTAATCTTTACAACACTGATATGCAGAATCTGATACTAACAGAATCAGAATAGTAAGTAGGGCGTACTCAACCTGATATGATAATCACAGGTAGAATAGAGATGAACTCTGCTTCAACTGACTTGGTTCTAGAATTATAACATACTTTAATGACAAGGTAAACAATCTAGGAAATTATATCATCACTTCATCAACATTAGTATATAAAAACCATCAGTTCAAGTAGAGACAAATTCAGTTAATAAACAAAACCAATAATTTGTATTATGTTTTATTTTGTTTCACTGTTGAGAATATAATAATTTCATTTAATATTTGATATACTCCATGAGAACTCCCAAAATGGATTCCTTTTATACCAATAAGGTGACCATCAGTAAGCCTCCCAAAATATATAATCCCACAAGCACTATGTCCACACTTTTTTTTTTGTAGTAGAAAATATTTTAGTGGACTTCTAAAAACATCTTCTAATAGAATAGATCAAGTTTGAATTGTTCATATTGCATAGGTAGAATGTTTGCAAGTCCTCCCTGGACTGTTTAATTCAAAAACTAGATTATTTATGTTGTTTGTGTAAAGCAAGTGCAATAAGGCTTGCTGCCACAAGTGCTGATGAAGTCACAAGCCTAGCCGTAAGGAATATTATCCTTGTTGCATTGTGATCTCTTCGATAGTCATTATCGTACGACTTCTCACCATGCTTTTTTCATACTCTTACTTATCCAGTGCCTTGATAGAACCCATCTCCTCGATAGCCCACACTTCGCATCCAAACGGGTCAATATGGGTGTGAGTATCCAACTAATGAAACTCTGGCACTGATATTAGCAGAAGTGAGCAAATTCATCATCCCCATGGTGCCATATTGTCTCATTCAGAAGGGGATAGCAAAATTTCCTATCAAACATGTACTTCTCATTACAGCTCTACATATAAGGAATATTGCACTTCATTAGAAAATCTGGAGCGTTCTTGCAGTAAAATAAGTGGAGAAAGTTGCTGACAGAAATTGCATAATTCTTCATGACTTTGACACTGAATCCATTGAGGTTTTCAGGATAGGAAGATTGGAGAGGATTGATGATGATCCCATATGATGAGAAACTTGTAGTAAAGGTTGTTCACATAAATCCTCACAGTATTGTTATAGAATTGTAATTTGAATCCATCCAGCTATCAACGCCTTGAACTAATATAGAAATGATATGGAATTGAGGCATTCCCACAACTTTCACTACTTTTCCTTGTGCCCTGGGCTATGTTAGAAAACACTCTAACTGAGAAGAACGGATGCAGCCATGAACCCAAAAAGGCTAGAATAACAAGGTAGGAAAGGCTAATACTCATTTGTCTTGAAAGTTACCACATCATTTTAAGGCATTCTTAGACAATATATACTTCCCAGAATAACAAAGCAAATACCCATGTATGTTTTGTATATCCACCTGGTTTTGAACCCTTCATGTGATGGAAACATTCATCCTATGCTCATTACCTACTCTAAACTTCCCCTTTCAACTTCACTACTCCATTCAATTGCAAAGTGTAAAATGGTTTGTATCAAATCAACCCAAAAGTAGGAAAATCATGGCTCAAAATATTTATGCATTCAATTTCTTTGTTCATACTTTTTTTCTTGGTTCTTGACAAGACAAGAGGTTGAATAATTGCTTATAAATTGTAATGGCATGTCTTTCATAGTGTGCTTTATTAGTACTTCATTATATGTCCACAACCACGAAGTATATGTCATATATATTTACTCAGCCTACTACATATAGATACTACATATCTATCCAAATACCAAAAATGACATTTTGAACATGTGGGTTCATACTTGTTGCATTTGGGTCATGTAGACATGACTAGTGCTTCATTGTTGAATCCTAATAGCTACTACGTATACATCCTAGTCTACAATATACACATTAGGTATATCACCAAATCCTTGAAATGAAATATTTAGCATGTGGGTCAAGAGTCCTATATTTCAGTCACCCATTCACAGTATAAAATATCAGGGAACCACCACTTTGATATGAGTGCTAGAATTCAAGTGCCACTCTAATAATATGTTTTTTTCCACCAAAACTAGGAAGTAGTTACATTGATGTAGATGGAAGTCAAGTCCATGTCTATGCAATTAGTGCAATACAACATTGATTTTGCACAGATTTTTAATAATTTGACAAATATTGCAATGTTTTGACAATAGCCGTGAACTATTCCAATAACAAAATACATGATAGACCCGAAAAGGGGGTCTTCATTTTTTTCGAAATAGAAATATTACCAACTTGGTGAAAGTTTTCTTTGAAAAATATGGAAGAGACTACAATGATTCTGGATCTTTATAAACATTCGTAGCGATTGCTATGTGCCAAATTGTAAATTGATAAGACAAAACAATCGTATGATGTCTTAAGTGGATATTTAATAAGAAAAAAGCTATATTTGAGCTTTGAGTAGCTTGAAATAAAATTGAATGTCTGAATATAGAGGCATTTCGTGCTACTTCTACAGCTGATCCACCCTTTGTTAAACTTGGGGAGAAAACTTGAGAGTGAGACCATTTGTACTACCTCAACACATATTCTTAGTGGAATGTTAACAAACACTTCCCTTGCAAACTCTAATCTCTCACTAGAAATACCACTTTCATTGCAAACTCATATGCGGCTGTTGTCGTTGGTAGGTTGCAGGCTCAAACCCCATACTAGCTAGCTTTCACCAGATTGCATGGCCCACTAGTTCGATATGCTTGGTAGTCTTCAAGTTAGGTGGCTTCCTATTTTGACTTGAGTTCACTTTTGATAGTGTGTACATTGACTTGCTTGCCCTATTTCAAAGTTTCTAAATGGGCACATGAGCTTAAAACACTAACAAAGGTGATCCAATTTGCTTTCATTCTTGCCAAAAATGTTTCTCTAAAAATATGTAGGGTTTTCTCTCACCATACCCAACTTGGGCATATGTTGCCATCATTTCATTCCAAGAAACTACATTCCTTGCAGGCATTATATTAAATAATTGGTGTGCACTCTCTAAGGTGCCAAATTTGTAATAATTGATGTCCATGAAATGGCATCTCACATAACCTATTAGGCCCCTACACTAGTAGTATAGGGGCCTCATGTTAGGCCCCTATACTACTAGTGTAAGGGCCTAACATAACCATTTTATCAAATAGAAGGTGTGCATCATCTATACTCCAGCACATTTAGTATATATGCCTGCAAGGGAAATCCTGAAAATATATCCAATTCAAGTTCACTTATGATTATCAAGCCATGTAGATGTCTTCCTTGCTCAATGGAGTGTAAGGTAACAAGCACTCATGGCAGTATTGAAGGTAATATAATTCAGCCTCATGCTAGACCGATGCATTTCACGAAACTGTTGGAGGGATTCCTCACTATACCCATGTTAGGTGTAGATCCCAATCAATTTACTCCAGGAGACCACATCCCTCCAAGGAATCATATCAAACAATTACCTTGCATGCTCTAACCTACTGCATTATGCATACCTGACAACCATAGAATTCCATGTGAAAACATTAGGCATGCAAATGTGATCAAACACTTGGATTGCATCCTCCTTTCTATCACACTTAACATAAATCTCAATAAGAGCAAGATCTACAAAGGCATTTGATTTGAATCCCACCTTGATTACCTTAGCTTGAAATTGTGCACCACACTGCAGAGAAATCAAGTTGGCACATGGATTTAGACCACTTCTCAATGTAAATTGGTTTGGCCTTAAACTTACAAGCTTTATCTAAAAGTAAATCTTCATAGTCTCCTTATTGTGGCCTTGCTGGGAAAACACTGAAATGATTTCATTCCAAGACACAAAATCCCAATCAAGCATTTTGTCGATGAGTTCAACTACATCTTCAACATTACCCCTTGATAGCTCGGGGTGGAGATCTTTCTTTGGATTCCTGATTGTTTTTGTTCTTGAGAAACCTCCTTATGCCCTAGAATCTATCTTGGGGTGATTAGGAAGCAAAAAATACCACAGTGCTGCCCAATCTATGGCTAGGTGGAAAAGCTTAGTGCCTAACTCACTTGCCCATTTTATCTGGGATTAGTACTTGTTATGATAGGAGTGTGCATTAAACTCTAGGTCAAATTCAAGGTATGAGGCATAATCTTTTATAGGGAAATATATCACTCATGATATTGCTTGATAGTGCATGAATTAATTTGATGGTTGTAAGAGTTCAAATAGAAGACTGTAAGTTCAGTCTTGAAGCATAGATAAGTACAATTTGTGAATTCGATATGCATTATTTCTTGTGACCTTACAACCATTCTCACTATGTGTAGATAATCATATCAACATTTTGAACATGCAAACAGTTGCAATTACTGTATCCTAACTATGACATGCAAATAGTTGCAATTACTGTATATCCAGAGGTCTACTAGAAAATGCATATTTGGTAGCAAACTTTTCGGGGTTGTCATCTTTTGTTCTATAGTTGGTATTTTTATTCGCTTTATCCAACATTAATTTTTGTTATCCAATGGTTTTACCTATGAGCTATTGACCATTGTAAGAATACATTTGGCGTAAAGAGCATTGAAAGGCTTACATGCAACCTATAGGCTTAATTACACACACACACACACACACACACACACACACACACACATATGCATGTGTTTGTATCACTCACAGACTTTAGGATACCTAAAGGAATAAATACTCACATCGGTAACATCGATCATTTTTTATGTGTGACTTGCAGTATTACCCAGTGATTGAAATGAGGGAGAAAGGTCTGCATCTATAGGAACTTTCACATAATCTTTCTAACTCTAAACCTTGACAGTTATTAAAGTTTCCCTCATTGTAGAGGATGTTGATGACAATAAAGTGAATTATCTGGGAAGATAAAGCACCAAAAGTGTCATTAACGCTATTTCCAAATTCTATAAATATGCGCTTTCGTTTCTAAACTATCCTTCAGGGTAGATATCTCCTTTCATTCATTTCTATGTTCATTTTCATTTTCTGAATGTTTATGAAACTGGTTTTTCACTAATAAACTAACTCATCTTGTAAAGCTCTATATACATCCAAAATATAATGTGCACAACTGAGATTATAATTTAATGGAATGAATTATCCCAATAATTCATGATTATCATTGTTATGAATATTTAAAACGCCTTGAAAGTGTTACAATTGTTGGATTTTTGAGCGCTTAATCCTTTTTCCTGGTTGGCGACATCTTAAATTTAAATTTAGCTTTTATGACTCTTTAAATGGAACAAATTTCCTTAAAGTGAATTTGTAAGTTTTGCACCTTAACCAATTCTAAATGATTAATCATTCAGTTTTGGACTTGAAGAAACAATGCTGACTATTAATTGTCAAATTGTAGTATGTCACCTTTGAGATTTCCCATTGAAGTTTGGTTAGCTTGAAAGTGCTTCATGCACCTTAATATAAATGAAACTTATGTTACATATAAGTGTACCTTCTTATGTGGTTGTTTGCTGGGTCATCTTGACCAATGGTTGAATTTATCCTCCTTAATCTTCGCTGCCACAAAGATATATTTTTTCTTTTGATTGATTTGTCCCAAATGAGAGGGAATTCTCCTCTATACATAAAATTTAGTGGAGTTGACGAGATGGGACTTTTGATCTTCTTAAGCCGACATATAGTTGAGGCTGACCTAAATAATTTACATGAGATAAACGTAAATTCAAAATTCCACTTCTACTTGTCCAAATTTGATGATATTTAGATCGATTTTGGTCCTCTGAAAAGGAGGGATTCATTTCCACAATTATGTAGCCCCAAAGGAGTCGTTCAAAAAGGAATTTGGCCCTAGTTTCCATTTTTAACAAAAATAACCATCGATATTTTTTATAGCATTTTAGGCTTAATTCATAATGGTATGCTAAAAAGTGTCATTTCAATGTCTAGAAATTAGGATATATAATTGCGAGATATACACTCTACATTTTTGGGTTATCTCTTTTTCAAATCTGATATTTTTTAGGCTACATGTTAATTGTTTAAACTTTGAACCTTGAAGAAATGTTTGAATTGACTTCATAAATACTTGAATGAATGGACTTTGTAAGGAAGTGGTACCATAAATTGTGTTAATTCAAAGATTTGACTTCCATATTTTCACAAAATAAAATGATCTCAATAAATACTTATATGTATAGATACTTATATTTAGGATTATTTATGTGTTGGAGAAATTCTTTTATGTTTTACTATAATCCTGACGTTGACAAGTTTTAGTTGACTTCTTTCATCAATTTCTCATAGAATATGAAAAAGGAAATGACTGTAAAAATGTGGCAAAAGTTACATTTCTCCTGATTTCCTTTTTTATTGTTCATGGCAAGATAATCATGTTTCAGGAATGAGTTATCATACAATCTATCTCAATTTGTGGATTTTATTATCCTCCCATTTTCTTACAAGGATGTAGATTTCATTTTCATGTTGATGGTTTTTGCATGAATCTTATCTAGCCACAAATGATGGTAATGTAGTGGATCTTGAGAGGTAGTCTTGTACACAGACTCTATCAGTGGTTAATGTTACAATACCACTTCCACTTGGTATCCAAAAAGGTTTAATGGTCTGTGACATAAAGAAGAGTCATTTAATGACATGGTTGAAAGGACAACCTCATGTCGTAATTGTAAGTCATTTATTTTTGTTTCGTAGTTGTAAGCCATCTGTTTGATTTTGAGCTTTATCATATCAATTATTTCACTAATCCAATATTCATGGCCTGTATTTCTCGCCCAATGTTGGTTACTTTACATGGTTGATCTAACCTTCAATTATAGGCCACTTTTATTTTAAGTCAAAGATTTTATTGATTAAAATGATGTTCATATTTTAATTGGTTTACTTAGAGTTTGATTTAAAAAAAAATTGTAAATTCCACGTGGACGTTATTTTTTTAGGGTGAGCTCTTTGAACCACTAAGGTCAGATAAGTCATATAACATAGGTATGCAACTAGTTCATCTTTGGCCTTTTTTGTGTATTTGTTGTTCTTTATATCACTGATGTATGGTTATTGATTGATGTAAAATAGAGGATGGGATGGTCCTGCCAATTATCTTGACAAAACAAAATCAAATGGAGTGGTAGAATTGTGTTTTAAAGGGTGAGCCAAAAATCAGTACTTGAAACATAGAACTTGAGAATAGAAAGTTATCTAATCTCGATCTAGAGACACAACAAACCCTGGAAAAAAATGATGGTATTAACGAGTGTTCCCTGAAAAGAAGCTCTAATTGTCAGAACACTGCCCAAATTTCAGTTATGAGCAATGGCAATAGTGACTCTGCATTTATTTATATGAATAATGACTTTGGCCATTGTCCTGTTCAGTTCCTATGAAATATTTTTTATTTTCAACCTCCAACTAGTTTGTTGTTAAACTAATTCAAGCTTTGATGACAAACATATAGTTTTCAAAGATCTTTTCTAAATCTATTTTATTTTATTGAGAAAATGTCTTTGTACTTTAGGTACTGTAGATTGCTTTCACTGACATATGCTATGATATAATTTCATGGATAAATAGACATAAGTGTTATACAATGTAGTCTTTTGTAAATATAAAGAAACATAATTTCCAAATACAAAGTTTATTAATTAAAAACATCTTTTAGACATCTTAGCTAAGTTATGCATATATTTCGGTAGGGGATTTTGTGTACATTGATATTGTGTTGTCTCTTTGGTTTCTGTCAGGTAACAATGGTGAATAAGGAATGCATTCTTGAGCAACAAGCACAAATCTCATTCTACTATTGAGATGGATCTCCATAGTTTTCAGGCATGGCAAAGAAAAAGCAGATGTCAGTGGGATCTCCAAAGTCCGTGTTGGATGAATTTAATACTAGTGATGATTTTTATTCCTTGTTAGATAAAGAATGTCACAAGTCAAATTCAAATAAATAAAAGTAGCTTAAGAATGAAGGTGAAGCTATTTCTTTCCGTCCACATCAATTTTTTTTATTTGTTTGTTGTTGTTGTATTTTGAGTGCGGACTTGTGAAATTCTAAATTGCATGTTAATTTATGTGAATGGGGAATATATAAATAAATATATCTATATATATATATATATATCGTTCATGGTTTCTGGAGATCCATGTTACATTTGCACAGAAGTTTAGATGTTATTCAAATATCTAAACACCCAACAACAACAACATTGAGATTTTTATTTCACTCAACCTATAACATATTGCATCTATCTTCATTAATTCTCTTCTTCCATATGCTATCCACTTATGACATTTCTTTTGCAATATTTGGTGCATTTGCTAGTTATAGGTCATTTATAGGTTATAAATGTCTTCAAAGTTTCTCTTCTAATTGAGTATTCAACTTAACATATTGATTCTCTTATATGTAATTATGTTTTATTCCACCCACATTTCATAACTTCCATAACCATTAAGTAGGGACTTGTAGCTTCAATTTTGCTTTGCTTGTTGAGTTAAAGATTTCCGAGACTTTAATTTATTGAAAGTTGTAGAATATATAATTTCTGAAATTTCAAGGTCTAATTTTTAAAAGTCTAATTCTTTAAAGGGTGCTAGGTCAATGGAAGAGCATCTAATTTACAACCAGGAGGTTGGTGGTTTGATTCCATCATGCCGTAATATCCATATGGAATGATGATGATCAGTTTTTTGTGATGAAGGCTCTTTTTTCCATTAGTAATGAGCCTATGGGGAGATTTTTCGACCCTCAGCAAAATATGAAATGGTGACAGTCAATGAATGCCACCATATATACGCATGAATAGTGAGGACCATGAAAGGTTTGTAACCATAAATATTTTTTGCTGATATGAAATGGTGATGATCATTGTCTGTCATTATAGTCATTGTTCGTGATGGGCCTTGAATGTCACCATAACACCTATAATTTTGACAATGTAGAGTTTGTTGACAGTAAATGAACGTCACCATATATATGCACCAATAGTGATGGCCATGAAATATCCATCACAATAAATCATTGTACTTCATATGAAATGGTGACGATAACTATCCATCATTATAATCAATATTCGTGGCGGACCTTGAATGTCACCATAATACCTATACTTTCGGTGATGCCACATTTGGTGACGTTCAATGTTTGGTGACTGAGGCTATGGTCCATCACCATTACTCGTATGAAATAGTCACGGTCACTATCCATCGATATACATAATTATTCGTGAAGGTCTTTGAATGTCACCACAACACCTATACTTTTAGCGACTCCACCTTTGGTGACGTTTAGTTTTTGGTAAGTAAGGCTATGATCCGTCACCATTGCTCATATGAAATGGTGACATTCACTATCTATCATTGTAAATAATTATTGGAGACAGACTTTGAATGTCACCAAAACACCTATACTTTTGGCGACACCACCTTTGGTGACGTTTAGTTTTGGTAACACTCTTTTGATCGTCACCAACAAGATTATGGTAAAAATTTTCGCCCCTCATCAATCAACCTTTTTCTTGTAGTGCTAAGTGACCAGATGATCCAACAAAAGTTCTTCTTGTTTCTATTTATACTTCCTTATGACCTTGAATTTGAGATTCAACATGATTTTTATGAACATAACTTGATGGGGTGCTTTTTGATCTAACTGTATTTTCATCCCCTTTGTCTAATGATTCTCTTTATTCTTCTCCTACAACTTATTAGGTTTTAGTAGGGAGTGACTTGTCATCTCTTCTTCTTCCTTTCTGGTACTTGTGGATGCTTCATCAATCAGAACATCTATACTATTCATAATCTTTTAGATTCTTTTATTATAATATTTGTATCGTTTGTTTTTGGAAGATTATCAAACAAGGATTCCTTCATCATCCCTCGATTCAAACTTTCCAATATTATCATCATTTTCCTTCATGAAACATTTTCTTCAAAGATTATGAATTCTTTGATAGTTACAAGTTTACCATACTAGAGTTTATATGGATTTTTCCCATTGTTTAACTAAACGTAGGATTTGTTAATGATAGCCATAGTTGTATGTACTACTTCTCCCCAGAATGGGTGAGGTTTTATTGACTCATGAACCATCCAATGCATCGTTTGTTGAACTCTTATATTCATTATTTCTACCACACCATTTTGTTGTGGAGTTTTACTAATAGAAAACTATCTTTTGATGTAGTGTTGTTCAAAAGAATTAAAAAATTCATCTGATATAAACTCTCCTCCTCTATCATATCTAAGCCATTAGACTTTTAGTTCCAATTCATTTTCTACCATAGATTTGAAAATTATAAAATTTTCAAGTACCTCATCTTTATACTTTATTAAACCAAAATACCACATTCTTGTAAAGTCATTAATCAATATAATGAACTAATTTTCACCATGAGGAGAATTATTTCTCATAGGTCCACATAAATCATTGTGAACAAGTTCAACAAGTTTAACTTAAGTGCATTCTTAAGCTTTAAATTGAACTCTAGATTGCTTATCGAACTGACATGATTTGCAAATGTTATTTTTAGGTAGAGAAATGTAGGTAAAGTCATGAACTACTCCTATCTTGCTTTATTTATATAGTTGAGAAAAGCTCAAGTGTCCCAATTTTTTTGTACCAAAGACAAATTTCTTCATATTTTGTAAAAAGCCAATCCTCTTTGCCATTGCTCATATGAAATGGTGGTGGTCACTATCCATCATTATAAATAATTATTGGTGAAGGAATTTGAATGTCACCAGAACACCTATACTTTTGGCGAGGCCACCTTTGGTGACGTTCAGGTTTTGGTGACTGAGGCTATTGTCCATCACCATTGCTCATACAAAATGGTGATGTTCACTACCCATCATTATAAATCATTATTGGCGACAAACTTTGAATGTCACCAAAACACCTATACTTTTGGCGACGCCACCTTTGGTGACGTTCAGTGTTGGTAAGGAACACTCTTTTGACCATCACCAATGAGCTTATGGTGACATTTTTCACCCCTCACCAATGTCCTTTTTTCTTGTAGTGCTAAGTGACTATATGATCCAACAAAAGTTCTTCTAGTTTCTATTTATACTCCCTTATCACCTTGAATTTGAGATTCAACATGATTTTTCTGAACATAACTTGATGGGGCCCTTTTTGCCCTCCCTGAATATTCATTTCCTTATTCTAATGATTCTCTTTCTTCTTCTCCTACAACTTATTAGATTTTAGTAGGGAGCGGCTTGTCATCTGTTCTTCTTCCTTTTCGGTAATTGTGGATGCTTCATCAGTCACAACATCTATACTTTTAATAATCTTTCAGATCCATTTATTATAATATTTTTATCCTTTGTTTTTGGAAGAGTATCGAACAAGGATTCCTTCATCATCTCTAGATTCAAACTTTCCAAGATTATCATAATTTTCCTTTATGAAACATTTTCTTCAAAGATTCTAAATTCTTTGGCAGTTACAACTTTACCATACTAGAGTTTATATGGATTTTTCCCATTGTTTAACTGAACATAGGATTTGTTAACGATAGCCACAGTTGTATTTACGACTTCTCCCCAGAAGGAGTGAGGTTTTATTGACTCATGAACCATCGCATGCATCACTTGTTGAACTCTTATATTCATTCTTTCTACCACTCCATTTTTCTGTGGAGTTTTAGCAATAGCAAACTTTCTTTTGGTGCAGTGTTGTTCAAAACAATTAAAAAATTCATCTGATATAAAATCTCCTCCTCTATCATATCTAAGCAATTAGACTTTTAGTTCCAATTCATTTTCTACCATAGATTTGAAAATTATGATTTTTTCAAGTACCTCATCTTTATACTTTATTAGTCCAACATACCACATTCTTGTAAAGTCATTTATCAATATAATGATGTAATGTTCACCATGAGGAGAATTATTCCTCATAGGTCCACATAAATCATTGTGAACAAGTTCAACGAGTTTACCTTAAGTGCATTCTTAAGCTTTAAATTGAACTCTAGATTTCTTTTCAAATTGACATGATTTGCAAATGTTATTTTCAGGTGGAGAAATGTTGATAAATTCACAAACTACTCCCATCTTTCTTTATTTATATAGTTGAGAAAAGCTCAAGTGTCCCAATATTTTGTACCAAACACAACTTTCTTCATATTTTGTCAAAAACCAATACTCTTTGCCATTGCTCATATGAAACGGTGACGATCACTATCCATCATTATAAATAGTTATTGGTGAAGGACTTTAAATGTCACCACAACACCTATACTTCTGGCAACGCCACCTTTGGTGACGTTCAGTTTTTCGTGATTGAGGCTATGGTCCACCACCATTGCTCATACGAAATGGTGATGTTAACTATCCATCATTATAAATCATTATTGGTGACAGACTTTGAATGTCACCAAAACACGTATACTTTTGGTGATGCCACCTTTGGTGACGTTCACTGTTGGTGATGAACACTCTTTTGGCCGTCACCAATGATCTTATGGTGACATCTTTCACCCCTCACCAATGTCATTTTTTCTTATAGTGCTAAGTGACTAGATGATCCAACAAAAGTTCTTCTAATTTGTATTTATACTTCCTTATGACCTTGAATTTGAGATTCAACATGATTTTTCTGAACATAGCTTGATGGGGTCCTTTTTTCCCTAACTGTATTTTCTTTCCCTTCATCTAATGATTCTCTTTATTCTTCTCCTACAACATTTTAGGTTTTAGTAGGGAGTGGCTTGCCATCTCTTCTTCTTCCTTTTTGGTACTTGTGGATGCTTCATCAATCAGAACATCTATACTTTTAATAATCTTTCAGATCCTTTTATTATAATATTTGTATCCTTTGTTTATGGAAGAATATCGAATAGGGATTCCTTCATCATCTCTCGATTCAAACTTTCCAATATTATCATCATTTTCCTTTTATGAAACATTTTCTTCCAATATTATGAATTCTTTGATAGTTACAAGTTTACCATACTAGAGTTTATATGGATTTTTCCCATTGTTTAACCAAACATAGGATCTGTTAATGATAGCCATAGTTGTATGTACTACTTCTCGCGAGAAGGGGTGAGGTTTTATTGACTCATGAACCATCCAATGCATCATTTGTTGAACTCTTATATTCATTCTTTCTACCACTCCATTTTGTTGTGGAGTTTTAGCAATAGAAAACTGTCTTTTTATGTAGTTTTGTTCAATAGAGTTAAAAAATTCATCTGATATAAACTCTCCTCCTTTGTCATACTAAGCCATTAGACTTTTAGTTACAGTTCATTTTCTACCATAGATTTGAAAATTATAAGTTTTTCAAGTACCTCATATTTATAATTTATTAAACCAACATACCACATTCTTTTAAAGTCATTAATCAATATAATGAAGTAATGTTCACCATGAGGAGAATTATTTCTCATAGGTCAACATAAATAATTGTGAACAGGTTCAACGAGTTTACCTTAAGTGCATTCTTAAGATTTAAATTGAACTCTAGATTGCTTATCAAATTGACATGATTTGCAAATGTTATTTCTAGGTGGATAAATGTAGGTAAAGTCAAGAACTACTCCTATATTGCTTTATTTATATAGTTGAGAAAAGCTCAAATGTCCTAATATTTTCTACCAAAGACAACTTTCTTCATATTTTGTCAAAAACGAATCCTCTTTGCCATTGCTCATATGAAACGGTGGTGGTCACTATCCATCATTATAAATAATTATTGCTGAAGGAGTTTGAATGTCACCACAACACCTATACTTTTGGCGAGGCCACCTTTGGTGACGTTCAGTTTTTGGTGACTGAGGGTATGGTCCATCACCATTGCTCATACAAAATGGTGATGTTCACTATCCATCATTATAAATCATTATTAGTGACAAACGTTGAATGTCACCAAAACACCTATACTTTTGGTGACATTCAGTGTTGGTGACGAACACTATTTTCACCATCACCAATTAGCTTATGGTGACATTTTTTGCCCCTCACTAGTGTCCTTTTTTCTTGTAGTGCTAAGTGATCGAATGATCGAACAAAGGTTCTTCTAGTTTCTATTTATACTCCCTTATCACCTTGAGTTTGAGATTCAACATGATTTTTCTGAACATAAGTTGATGGGGTCCTTTTTGGCATACCTGTATTTTCATTTCCTTCTTCTAATGATTCTTTTTCTTCTTCTCCTACAACTTATTAGATTTTAGTAGGGAGTGGATTCTCACCTGTTCTTCTTCCTTTTCGGTACTTGTGGATGCTTCATGAATCACAACATCTATACCTTTAATAATCTTTCAGATCCTTTTATTATAATATTTGTATCCTTTTTTTCTGGAAGAGTATCGAACAAGGATTCCTTCATCATCTCTAGATTCAAACTTTCCAAGATTATCATCATTTTCCTTTATGAAACATTTTCTTCCAGGATTCTAAATTGTTTGACTGACAAGTTTACCATACTAGAGTTTATATGGATTTTTCCCATTGTTTAACTGAACATAGGATTTTTTAATAATAGCCACAGTTGTATGTACTACTTCTTCCCAGAAGGAGTGAGGTTTTATTGACTCATGAACCATTTCATGCATCTGATATAAACTCTCCTCCTTTTTCATATCTAAGCCATTAGACTTTTAGTTCCAATTCATTTTCTACCATAGATTTGAAAATTAAGAGTTTTTCAAGTACCACATCTTTATACTTTATTAAACCAACATACCACATTCTTGTCAAGTCATTAATCAATATAATGAATTAATGTTCACCATGAGGAGAATTATTTCTCATAGGTCCACATAAATCATTGTGAACAAGTTCAACGAGTTTACCTTAAGTGTGTTCTTAAGCTTTAAATTGAACTCTATATTTCTTATCAAATTGACATGATTTGCGAATGTTATTTTCTAGTGGAGAAATGTTGATAAAGTCATGAACTAGTCCTATCTTTCTTTATTTATATAGTTGAGAAAAGCTCAAGTGTCCCAATATTTTATACCAAAGACAACTTTCTTCATATTTGTCGAAAACCAATCCTCTTTGCCATTGCTCATATGAAATAGTGACGGTCACTATCCATCATTATAAATAATTATTGGTGAAGGACATTGAATTTCACCACAACACCTATACTTTTGGCGATGTCACCTTTGGTGAGGTTCAATTTTTGGTGACTGACGTTATAGTCCGTCACCATTGCTCATACGAAATTATGTTCACTATCTGTCATTATAAATCATTATTGGTGACAGACTTTGAATGTCACCAAAACACCTATACTTTTGGTGATGCCACCTTTGGTGGCGTTTAGTGTTGGTGATGAACACTCTTTTGACCGTCACCAACGATCTTATGCTGATATTTTTCGCCCCTTGCCAATGTCATTTTTTCTTGTAGTGCTAAGTGACTAGATGATCCAACAAAAGTTCTTCTAGTTTCTGTTTATACTCCCTTATCAACTTGAATTTGATATTCAACATGATTTTTCTGAACATAACTTAATGGGGTCCTTTTTGCCATACCTGTATTTTCATTTCCTTCTTATAATGATTCTCTTTCGTCTTTAGCTACAAATTATTATATTTTAGTAGGGAGTGGCTTGTCATCTGTTCTTCTTCCTTTTCGGTACATGTGGATGCCTCATCAATCACAACATTTATACTTTTAATAATCTTTCAGATCCTTTTATTATAATATTTATATCCTTTGTTTCTAGAAGAGTATCGAAGAAGGATTCCTTCATCATCTCTAGATTCAAACTTTCCAAGATTATCATCATTTTTCTTTATGAAACATTTTCTTACAATATTCTGAATTCTTTGACAGTTACAAGTTTACCATACTAGAGTTTATATGGATTTTTCTCATTGTTTAACTGAACAAAGGATTTGTTAATGATATCCACAGTTGTATGTACTACTTCTCCCCAGAAGGGGTGAGGTTTTATTGACTCATGAACAATGGCATGCATCATTTTTTGAACTCTTATATTCATTCTTTCTACCACTCCATTTCGTTGTGGAGTTTTAGCAATAGCAAACTGTCTTTTGATGTAGTGTTGCTCAAAAGAGTTAAAAAATTCATTTGATATAAACTCTCCTCCTCTGTCATATCTAAGTCATTAGAATTTTAGGTCCAATTCATTTTCTACCAAAGATTTGAAAATTATAAATTTTTCAAGTACCTCATCTTTATACTTTATTAAACCAACATACCAAATTCTTGTAAATTCATTAATCAATATAATGAACTAATGTTTATCATGAGGAGAATTATTTCTCATAGGTCCACATAAATCATTGCGAACAAGTTCAATGAGTTTACCTTAAGTGCATTCTTAAGCTTTAAATTGAACTCTAGATTGCTTATCAAATTGAAATGATTTACAAATGTTATTTTCAGGTGGAGAAATGCTGATAATTTCACAAACTACTCCTATCTTGCTTTATTTATATAGTTGAGAAAAGCTAAAGTGTCCCAATATTTTGTACCAAAGACAACTTTCTTCATATTTTGTCAAAAACCGATCCTCTTTGCCACCTTCTAGGATATAAACATTTCCTCGAGTTTTGGTTCCTTTGATTATGGTGTTACCTATATTCAAATTTATTACCAAATTATTCCTTGATATGAAAATAACTTCATGCCCCTAATTTGACATTTAGCTAACACTTAACAAGTTATGTTTTAGCCCATCAACAAATTATACATTCTTAGTATTGACATTTTCTTTTAAAAAATTATATCCTTTCCTTTAATAGTAGCAAGAGAGTTGTAACCAAAAGTCACATTCTTTTCTTTCTTAAAATCATTAAAGGAAACAAAATTATATATGTAACCTATCATATGCTTTCAAAGACCATTATTGATGTACCATAGATACTCTTAATCTCCTGCATACAATGCTAGAGCACAATTTTCATAGGAATAAATTTTCATAGGAACGTTTTATCTTCTGCTATTCTGGATAAGATGAATTCATCATACTTCTGAATTCAGTTTCTTCGTGACACAATTTATTGGAAATAGAAAATTAAACTTCTTTTTGAAGAGGGGAGAAAGCATCATAGAAATATTTCTTTGTCATGTTTCCATCATGTTATTTTCTTGCTTCTCTATTGATAATATTTTTTAAAGAAAAATAATAAACTACTTTGTGACCAAAGTTGCGACAAGTGAATCATTGACCATTGAAGTAAGAGTACCTAGTAGTATAATACATTCTTGATTAGCTTTGTATTTTTTCATGGACATGTATTTTTTCTTGAGAATAGTTTGACCCTTCATTCTTTTTCTAAGTTCTATAATCGTGATGATTTCCTCCTTTTAATGCATTGATGTAGCATATTGTGCATGCTTCAAAATATTTCATGGGTGATGATGTTTGACCCTTTTGATTTAGATTGTATTCAAGACCTGTCTTGATTAGTGGAGAATGCTAAACTTTAATGATTTATTCTAAAGATTCAAGTCCTTTAGAAAATAGATGATTTAGAGCTTTTTATTTCTCAAGTTTTAAAATTTCACAATGCTTCTCGCTTTCTTGGACTTGTCTCTTCAAAGTTTCTTCTATTATTTAGCATTTTCTAGACAGATTTTTAGTTGAGTTCTTTCTTCAACTAATTTGTTCTCTTTATCCATATTAATGTCCTTGAATCTATTATTTTCTTCTAGAGAATCCACAAATTCATCATAAGACTTATCTACACATTGTCCTTCAAATTCCATAAGTAATTGACAATATTGATATAATTTATCATCCTCACTATTGGAAGACTATTCACTATATTCATGAGTATAAAATATTTTCTTGCTAGTAAAACCTATTTTAAAATTATTATTTGAAACATGATTTTATTTATAAGGACACTAGGAAGCATAGAGGCCTACTCTTCCACGAGCAAAACATTTGAAAGGAATCCTACCTTTGAACCCATCAGCTCCTACTTGGAGCTTCTTCACGAAATTTGCTTCTTCGTCATCTGAGATATAACTTGTTTTCTTATGATGTTATTTTTCTTTCCTTTTGTTTGTGTCGTTGAATGTTACTTCTCTAATACCTGATGTACACCCTTTCGTCATCTCAAAAGATGTCAATATTCAACGGAGTTGTTCTATAATGATAGTCTTCAAATCTTTCATTTCTTCAATGGAAGAGACTTTCAAATCAAACTTTAGGTTTAGTGATATTAAAATATTTTCAACAACAGTAGAATCCTTTGTTTCATCACCAATATTTTTCATTGAGTTAAAAATATTGTCTACCATAAGGACGAAGCTTGCAATGATTTCATCATCATGCATTCTAAGAGTCTCATATTGAATTCTATATGTTTGAAGTTTAGCACTTTTAACCTTAGTGTCACCTTCATGGCTTTGGATAATCTTATCTCATATTTCCTTTGCAGTTTTTAGTTGCATGACTTTCACAAACTCAGATTCACCCAAACTTCCCAAGTTAGAATTTACATCCTTTGCATTAATCACATCCTTTTTCTTCCCTACATCATCTATGCGAATGGAGGCTGGCTATTTATATCCACCTTCAAAAATTTCGCACCTACAAATATGCTTTCATTTTGATTTTTCAAAATATAAAGTTAGTTTCATTAAAAATAGGTGGCATTGATAGAGGATACTCTCTCTTGCCTACTCATATTGATAGATCTCTCTTTAAGCAATCAAGATTCTTCTGAGAGGTCCTGCTATGAAACAATTGTTAGGAATAATACTTAGAGGGTGGAGCGGGGGGGGGGGGGTGGGGGGGGGGGGGTGAATTAATTAGTATTTTAAATTCATTTTAATCATCATAATTGTGTATGCTATTGTATTTGATGCAACCAATGTATGTATGTGACTTTAGTGAATGTAAACAACATATATACAACTTAATTAATTTGTCATAGCATTCATCGGTAAGTTAACTTAATCATTATTTGCATTAGTCATCAAGTATGTTGTAAATAACAGATAAGTCACAACACGTAAGAAGCACACATATAACATTGAGATTTTAGGTGTAAACCCAAAGTGGGGGAAAACCATTGATGCAACTGTCTATGATTTCTTTCTTATTATATAGATAAAATATTCATTAGAATTAGTACTGGTGCAAAACCTTAACATCATGTAGGAACACACTTTTAGGCGGGTACAAAATGCAATCATTCTCTAGCGCCCACTAGAAGGGAACTATGACACCTTAATCTCATTTATAGGCTCCGACCAGAAGGGAGAACCTAGACACTCAATAAATGTTGAAAGCTTCAACACTTTGTGGAGCATGTTTCAGAATGTTTGGCTTTGGACCCACATTTCAAGCAATCATTAGACAACATGTAGGAAAAATTTCATCAAATTTTCACACGAGACCCTTATAAACATTATTCCAAAACAAATACACCAATTTGAATACTGAATCATAAAATCCAATTACAATCGTTGAATCACTATTGAATGTCAACTCGAGTATTGAAGCAATTGTAACATTGAATACTAAATCATCACAAATAGGTCATACCATTGTACAATGAATCATTATATCAAGCAACAAATCATTCCTTTTAATAATAAGTTAATTATCAAGATCATAGTCACATTGTCATCAATGCAAAAGTAATTTGCAGTCATACAAACCATGATCAAAATTCATTTCATAAATTATAAGTGAATTTTCTAAAGAATAACCATGTATATATGTGTTTCCTCTAATTGAAACATGCATACATATCTCAAATCACTAAATGATAAAATTGAATCACTTAATCAACCTATGAATAAATCATTCATAGATAATTGAACCATGCCTAGTCACACTTATCCAACATTAAAAGAGATTAATATTTCAATCCACAACTAAATCAACCTAGTTAACATTCCCAGATACAAATATGACACACTCACAAAAAACACATACTATTGGGTGCTCATTTCGGTTATTATGGCTAAAGGAAATTGGAAAAGGAAATGGAAAAGGCTTTGGGAAGGCAAAGTGGCATTAATTGGCATATTATTTATGAAAATAATGGAAAATAGGAGAAAAGGAAGGTGAAAGGCCACATTTTACATTTGGGGAGGAAATTGAAGGAAAATAGTGGAAAATGAAGAAAATAGAGGCCTCACCAATAAAAAGGCTTATGAGTATCAGTTGGCAAGATTTTCCTCAAACTTTTTCCAATTCACTTATTGCTCTCATTCTGTTCTCTCTTTCTTACTCTTGGAAACTTAGATTTTTCTTGGAGCACTCTTGGAGGAGTGTGGCATACATTGGATTTCCAGAAAGAAAGCAACGGAAAGAAGGAAAGGGCATGGGAACAGTGGGATCAACAACTAAAATTGGATTTCTTTGCAGGTATCGAGTTGCATGTATGGTTTCCTTACTAGATTTTGCATGCATGGAATATGCATGTGGTTTCTTAGTCATGATTTGGCATTGGCATGGAAGATTTCATCAATTGACAATGGCTTTTCCTAACCTTTCCATTTACTGGATTTCCATGGTGTTGTGGGAGTATTTCCACTTTGTTTTCTAGTTGGTTCTCCTATTCCTTTGGTTTTGGGTTGAGTTATTAGTTTCTATAACCTTGGTTCGATAAATAATCTGGAGTCTTTTAACAACTTGGGTTGAGTTACTAGTCCTAGAGCCTTGCCTGGAAAAACACTCTACAACCCTTAGTGGGTTGAGTTACCTATCCTAGAGCCTTGGTTGGACAAGTGCTCTAGAGGCCTACAATAATTTTGGGTTGAGTTACTAATTAGGGATCCTTGGTTGGAGAAAACACTCTAAATCCCTGTAAAACTTGGGTAGAGACCAATCAGGTGATGATTAGTGATGTCTGACTGCAAGGTGGAATCACTGGTTGAGGGTTAAGGTGGTTTGGCCTCTAGAAGCTCTCGTTTTATTCTGATGGTTTTTTTCTATGAGATCCCACACTCATGCTTGCAATATGCCATGAGGGTGATTAGCTGAAGATAGAATTGGTTCATCCAATCAATGTTCAAGTCAAACTTTGAAGTCCCAAACTTGGTTTGCCTTTGCATTCCCCAATAAGAGCTCTCTTTCTCGATGGTATTTTATGGTTAAATGTAGTTTTTTATATGTGGCTTGTATGGTTTTCATATCATTAATATTTTTGTTGGTTATATGCTAGTTGTGAATGAGTTTTATGAGAGTTAAAAGGTATGGCTCTCATCATGTTTTGGTTAGTTATTCAATGTACAATGAATATATGGCTTAATAGATGGCAATGTAGTTATTTTGATGGGGCATCAATGCTTCTTATAGATTCTCATATAAGTATTATACCCCTATGCTTAGATATGTTCCTTAAACTTGCAGAATGCATATTCTTGACATGTTCGATGAAATGCCTCTCATGGCTAGTAGGTGTCCATTCAGGTCATTTTTCACATATTTGTAATTGTATCATTTTTTTAATGTTACTTTTCATTTTTGGTAATTTCATGGAGTTCTGGGGAGTGGCCTAAGTCATGGCCCTCAAAAATTCACACAAAATCTAGAGTAGCTACCATGAAAATACCATGAAAAGTCCCTAGTCACATGCATGCCTTGTTGTGGGAGAAATTGGAGGGTCCCAATCACATGCATGCCCATGTCAAGGTAGTGAGAGAGGATTTAATGCAGCAAGATGTCAGCTTATTTCAGGGGCTTGTCACTTAGATAGGTTGGATGGATCGTGGGGTTTTTTTGCATGTGTAGAAGGTCAGGTTGTTTGTGTTATGTAAGTTCCACTTCCTTAATTGATACATAGGGAGTTGAATCACATCATAGTAACTCGTCATCACATGTTTACACCGATTGACTGGTTACTTCTGTAGATGGGAGGAGGGTGTTACAGAGTGGTATTAGACCATGGTTCAACACTTGGACTGGATCAGAGAAATGTGTTTTTCATGCATGCATGTAAGTTGTATATTTTCTTGTTATGTATGTATGATAGTGTTCATTGTTATAGTTGAGTTCTCATGTAGGAGTTGATGATGTTGTTATTGGGGTGTGTTTGTCATGAATGAATGTTAGTTGTATATGCATTTGTTATGCATGTCAGTGTTTATACATTGTTATGCATGTATTGTTATGGTCATGGTTATGCATGCATAATAAGGTAATATACATTGTGAGGTCATTGTATGTAGTCATGTCATAATGATGTTGTTTCTATGTTATGACGCTAATGTGTTGACTAAGATAGAGCGACAGATGCAAACCATGAGAGTGAGGTTGCAACAATAGACTTTGGGGTAAGAGAAGATCGTCATACATGTATTGTATGTTTAGCATGTAGGTATGTTAGTTAATGGATTGTTATATTCATTACAGTTATATACATGGTTGTCATTTTATTTGTTGTTGTGTTTACATGCATGGTAGATCCAAGTGATTCAATTTGGTCATAGGCACATGTGTCAAATAGTCATGAATGATAGTAAATTGTTGTTATATGAATTGTTGTTGTTGATTTATGTTAGTTAACTTGATGATTATGTTATATGTTAACTTTTTTATTGTTACATGATAGTTAACTTGATGACTATGTTATATGTTTTTGATGCGTATGTTATATGTTATCCTGTTATTGTTATATTTTAGTTAACTTGATGATTACGGTTATTTCACTAAGATATTGATGTTGTATGTATCGTGTTGACCTGTTTTGGTCTATGTAGATGGTTATGGTTATGACATTTATGTATGAGATGATATAATTGTGATATTTTTTTGTACTAATTGAGATTGACCCTACATATGTGATTTTTAGGTATGAATGGAAAATGTTTATGAACTTATTAGGTGAACGTGTTAGGTACTTACTATTATGGATATCATCATTTTATTTATTTTTTATTTGACATGTTGTGAATTTATATCATGCTAATCTAGATTGACTATGCATATAAGATATCCTCCACTGAGATACATTGAGGTATAAGTTTTCTTATGTCTCATATTTGGTGTTTGAGTGTTTGGTTTCTATTATTTCATCTATTTTATTTAAATAACATGGTACATTTATAGTTTATTTGAATGTTTTATTAATTACATGATATGAATTTGCATCTATAAGATTGCATGAAGGCGTGATATTATTTTAAGATGGTTGTAATAATACATATGTGTTGAGATAACTGATATGTACTTGAGTCTAAGTAGGTGATAGTTGTAGCATTATTCCTTCTCACTATTAGTTGATTATGACTTGGTTGTTAAACATGGTAAAAGTTGATTTCAAGTTAATATACATGATGTCTTGATCTTGGGAATGTGAGAATGACATGTGTGAGTAGTTGGAGGGAAATGTGCTTGGTATTATCTTGACATGATAATAGTTGATGTGTTTATATAACTAAAAGTGGGGTGATGTGGTAGTGCATACTAAGACTTAATTGCAGCAAGAAAAAAGGGGAAAGAAAGGAATTAGGTGAAAACTCCTTTGGCTATTCTTGGAAAACACAATTCCAAATGAATGAGTCCTTTTCATATAGGAAGTCTTCTAAACCTTCATTTTGTTTGAAATTATGTGGATATGTGTTATATTCCTGAACATGTATTTGACAAGTATAGCAATTAGTTTCTAGTTATGGATGGATTCATCAAGGGAATTGGACTCCCCTGAGAGATGGCATGGAATTTTTTAGTGACAAGGCAATGTGGTTAGCACAACAAGGTATGATAACTAATATGTTTTTATTTTTATTTATGCATTTATAGTCATGTGTTTATGGAAATATGATTTTGTGGATTGCATGGAAAAGAGACTGCAATGAAATTTGGAAGAAATATCAAGTCGGGATTTCCTTTGGAAGCACTAGGAACCATGTAGATTGAGTTGTGGTGTTCATTTCTATCCTTGTGCTTTTGGTATTTTGTGATTTGTTTCACTTGATTTGTGTTTTTGATTGTGTCTAGTGCATGATCATGCCACTTTGTTTGCAGTGTCACATTGTTATTTGTTTTCATGGTATTATTCTTATTTGTATCTTGTTCTTGCCTTTATGTTTTAAGGGTTTTTGGAACTGGTTGGGAAGGTGGAAGTTAATGGTGCTCGGGGAGAGTTGTGTGATACCCAACAGGTTATGAAAGGCCCATATGAAGCTTAGTGCATGATTAAGGGAAGTTAAAGGTAAGAATATGGTAATCGGTTGGATTGGTTCAGTACATTGGTGTAAATGGATAGCGGGAGTACAATCATGAGAAAGTTTATTAAGAAACATAAGGTAAATAGATTTCATTTGCTTGATGTTTTCGCTTTGTCAAGAATTGTTGTTGTCAATGTTGTTCATGTTGTGCATTGATAAAGGGAATTCTCTTAACCTTAACCTTATATTCTCTGATAATTATGTTGTGGTCATGATTATGGTGATGTTTATATATGTATATATGTACGTATGTATGCATTTTGTGTCTAATAGTGTCATCATGGATATGGTTGTTTAATGATAATGTTTATATGCATATATATGTGTGTGTATGGTGTTGTCTGACATGATCGTGATTGCTTTATGCTAACATTTATGTATATGTATGTATGTATCTATGTCATTGTTGGGGAGGAATGATTTCTCATGCAAGTGAATGCCATGAAGAGGTTAGCCATCTTATGAGAAATCAAGTGGGAAGAGTAGCCCTGAAAAATTTATGGGGTTATGATGCAGGAGCATCAAGCCGTTTCCATTTGTAAATATAGAATAATGAAGGGGTGTGATTATTTTAAGTATTTTGTTATAAAATAGGGAGTGTTTTAGGAATAAAAGCAATAGATGGGGATAAGGAAGGCTTTTCTATTTTAGAACAGGGAAAAAGATGGGAAAAGCCTCCAGATGCTTTTTACCCTATGTATGCATTGCATGTATACACTTAGAGCTTTTACTTGGGTGACTCTAGATCATGCTTAGTTTTTATAAATTAGGAATGCTGAGGCATTGATGATCAGAGAGAGATAGAGTGTGAGGTCTCTGGTTGGAAGCCTTCGGGCAAATTGTAAAGGCCATGAACATTGAAGATCTGGCCAAGAAGAAGTTTGTAAGTCATTGTTTGTTTCAGTTTATATACATTGATTTATTGTGGGAAAAAAACAACAGCGCTTTGAATTCTTATTATTATGCATTATGTGTATATGAAACCTGGTGCAACCGTGTAGATGAAACCTGTGTCTTAATACTTGAAAGCACCATTGAATTTGATGAGATAAGATAACTGTGCGTAACACATTGGAGCGTTTGTTGTTGAGTTGCATGTAATATCCATGTAAGTTTCTGAGTGTTGCGTAGGGACTGTGTGATATATGTTCTAAACTAGCACAAAATTCCATATTTAAAAGGAGCCCTGATACTAGAACGCGTAGTTATATAAATTCTGGAACAGAGATCTGTTCCTTCACCGTATAAAATCTCGTTTTTACATTTCATATAAGCGGCACTTGATACAACGATGCGCCCAAAGATATCGGATATTAAGGCGTGAATGTCTTATATGCTTGGCGTGAATTGTTATAATCAATTGTGTACACAGGCAGCAATCGGAGGTAGGTAGTTGCGTCTATGAGTGTTAAGATGACGAGAAGCTGCTGAGGGCTGAGTTTGAATGTTGACCGAAAACATCATTGTGTTATCGGTTGCGAAGAGAGCGGGAGAGGGTTTACCTGTTGGTTGAAGTTACAAGTGCGGGCGTGTGTTGTCGAATCTTAATTGTTTGTGTGGATGTTGTTGATGATAACCCTGTGTGCGTACGGGGTTCAGTTCTTTGTCAAACCGCATGGAGAGGATTGAAACAATCGTATATAGGGAGTTTTCCAATAAAAGTCTGGTTGCCAAACAAAAATGCAGGAAGTTATGATGATTGTTGAAATTGCTGGATAAAAGAAAAATTCTATGTTGAGTTGCCTTCTCATAAGCAGAGATAGAAAAGATCCTGGTTTGCAGGCTACGGGGAGCCTGTCAGTAAGTGGTATCAGAGCGGGATTGTTTTCTTGAAGAAGTTTGTTTTTTTTGTACAATTGATAACTGAAGTGTGTTTTTCGAAGTGTGGTGAATAGTTGAAATAGAGATCAGATTTTTAAATTTTATGTCCAAGCATACACAAGTGAAGAAGATTGCAGCAGTGGAAAGAAGACAAGATCTTAGAGGTGAGATTATTTTCTAATTTGAAATTTGTGGTTGCAGAGAAGTGGCAGTGAACCTGAAGAATCCAATAAGGAATTGGATAGAGAGGACAACTGAAGTGTTATGAGGAGAGCGTGGGAGATTGCAGAAGCCTAGAAGGAGCAAAGGTGTTTCTCAGGAAGAGGTTCCAGACGGAGAAACCGTGCTTACCAAAAGACTAAGTGATGAGGGCTTAGTGAGGTAAGATTGCAGCCAGGAGAACTTGCTGTTGCAGAGGCTTGTTGCAAAGGAGCTCGTGAAGAAAGAACGAGAAGAAGATGACTACTAATAGTCATAGCAGAGGTTCAGGAAAAAGCCACAGTAGAGGACATAAGAAAGAGGATGCCAAGATAAATGGGACTGTAAATGATGATGTGATACTTCAACAATGCTACAAAGAAATTGCACTGCTGGAATACTGGTTGGAGAGTCCAGGATATGATAGGGAAAATGCAGCAGATGGAAGAGTTCAATACAGTGAACAAGTACAGGAAATTTCCATGGAAGTAGAGGACGGTAAGAAGGTGAGACTAGCTGACAGTCTCATGGTAAATACAAATCAACATGCTGAAAT